>VYZR01062149.1:32641-63450 GCA_013400675.1 Oxylabes madagascariensis
TGTGTGTGTGTGTGTGTGTGTGTGCATTTACGTGTGTGTGTTGTCTGTGTTCTGTCCCAACCCAAATTCAGCCTTTCCTGTGACTAACATTTCAGGAGGCACCTTAATCTAGCTAAAGGCAGAGAGGTCTTTGCAATAAGTCGACAATACTTTCCTTCTACAGGACTGATTAACCATCCTGTAGATTCGTGCTCACACCGAAATTCAAACTGCCTATTTATCAGTTTTCAATTCAAATGTATTTCAGATATTTTTTCCTGTTCAGCCTCCTGCTTTTGTGAACTGTTTTGAAGAGTGTAATAAAAAGATGCTTTCTAATATTATTTTATCAAAATATTTTTGTAGCATAATATATTAATAAAATGTTATTATAAATCCATAGCACAATAATCTTGTGTGTCTTGATTCTTTCCTTTGCGCTAAAAGCTAGGGAATCACTGAATAAAAGAAACATTCTGCTTGTGGGACTCAGTCATGCTGCTTCTTTTGTGCCCAACACCAACATGGGATGAAACATGGAGAAGGCAGTTCCTTTTAACTACTCCCTTCCCTCACTACTAAATCCATTTGCCTGGGTACTGTAAAACAGAACTGCAAGCCTTGGAGCTACACCAGCAGCACCAGTTCCTGTCACTGGTGTTAGACCTCCAGCACTGGTGCTGGGAAGCACAGAAGCATCTCTCATCCTGCACAAGGGGCAGTAGGGCCAGGGAAAGAGCCCTTCCACACAAACCAGCTGGAGTGTGTGGAAAAGCCCGGGTGGAGCATCCATGCTCACTCCTGGTGGCTGCAGGATGCTCTTTTCTCCCATTAGTGTCCTTTGAATCACTGTTGTTGCCACTGGCAAAACAAAAAATAATACCCATTGAACTGTGTTTCCATTAGGGATGGAGCAGGAGCTGCCTCTCCACATCAAGATACAGACACACATATTTACTCATTTTTCTTGGCATATTGCTTTTCCTTGCATCCAAGCCGTGCCTTGTAGCTGACACTGCAGACTTCTTGCTGATCATTGTTTACTTCTTAATTATGTGCTAAATCATTTGGTCTTTCACACACCATTTGGAGAGGACTCCACCAGCAAAGCTGGTTTAGAAATATCCACTGTTGGAAATGCGGTGGGAGGTATAAACACTGGAGCTGGTTTGAATGAGCTAAACATGGCACAGGAAGGGCCTGTTGCAAAATAGGAGGGCAACTCTTGAAAAACAAAGATAAAAAGAGCCCATCTATTGAAATACCAGACTGCCAAAGCTGCTTGCCATCCTATCTTTGGAGTCTCAGCCCATCTGGAGAGTCTGTGTGGTCCAGCCATGGGCTATCCCTGGCCCTGGCAAATGCATTTGAGGCAGCACAGGATCTGAGGGAAAACACACCATTGCTTGTGCACTGAATTCCCACTGGGTAAGGGCTGAGCTGCACCTGATTTGTGGGGGGGACTGAACACACCATGCCAGACTGGAGGAAAGCTGGAGTTCAGTTTAATGTTATGGCAATTCTCTGCTCCAGACTCATCCCAGAGAGGTGTTCATCCAACACACACAAAGGGGCTCCATAACATCTCCAGGGACTCAACTGGGGCAGAGGGAACCACTGAAAAATGTATTAAAATATCTGTGCCCTGTTGGATGTACGCAGGGGGTGTTCAAAGACAAAAATAACCAGACATCCACAAGTCTACTGCCAGTAATGGAAACAATACAATGGAAAAAATATTATGTGTTCAGATTGCTAAGTAGTTGGATGGTGGGAATACAATTACTGAATATCACTGGGGTCTTAAAATAAAAAATATTGAAACTACTATATAGAGCATTGAAAATTCTGTATTGGCTTTTTTAACATACGGTTTCTCCAATTACAAAGAAGAGCAGTGAGTCCTGAACGCCTGATTCTTTTGAGCAGGAGGTCCCAATCCTGCAATCTCAAACATCTTGCTCCACAGCATGCCAGCACTTCATTAGCTAAAGCTGCACCTTTGGGTGCAAGCCATCATGCAGAGCACTGCACTTCATTCCACTTTCCACATTTTCATTCCACCTTCATTCCGTTTTCCACATTTAACAAGAATACGGTTAAAAGCAGAATGAATTCCACAGAGCCAAACCTCCACCAGGCTGGTTTTCAGAGGAATGATAACAATAATAACTGTGACAGTGAGTTCACGCTCACAGCCCTCATTCACACCTGGAGCTCCCTGCCTTCTTGGAATGAAATGCAGCTTGAACAAAGGGACCAGGATAATGTGAGAAAACATCAACAACAGGCAGATAGAGGCAAAGCAAATGAAAGACAGATGTAGGAAGGAGAGTGAGAGCTTTCTGCTTTGCACTCATCCCATATCTCCATTGTCCTATGGAATATCAGTTTGTTGTCCTAATGATATCAGTTCTCCAATCCTCCTGTGTGACATATGATGTTCCTTTTCTTTCTTCATATGAAAGCCATTGGTTCTTGTTATAAATTGATGGATACACAGCCTCAATCAGCCCTATGTGACTGAATCATTTTGAACAGCAGTGCCCTTTTTCTTCCCTGCAGCTCTCTGCAGCTGTTTGTCTTGGCAAGAGTAGGTTTGTCCCCAGATTCATCCTGTTTGAAGTCCTTTCCACCCACTCATGTTAGCCTGAGCATTCACCTCATTTTTAATGGGAGCATTATCATCTTCAGTTTTGCACTGGCGAAAACAATTCTCAGAAGGCGAAGAGACAGAATCTCACACCTACCCATCTTTCTTGAACAAACTGTCTTCATCCAAACTGTAGGAGGCAAGCGCTTCGAGGAATTTGCCAAGAATTGTTTTTCTCTTAGCAACGGTCCAGACCTAAAGTGGACACAGATATAATCTGTGATATCATCTCTCAACCAGAAGGATCCTATGAAGACCCATTAGTTCAGTGTGCTCTGCTTGGTGGCTGTGGACTGAAGGATAGACAATGCTGGCTGTGTTCTCTGGCTGTGCCTGGGCCAATTCTGGCGCTGAAGGCAGGATCAATCCACACCATAACCTTATCCTGCTGCTGCCTTTCCCTCCAAGCAGTTCACGGACAGCCAGCCATTTGTTCCAGACCTTTTTTGTGGCACTGAGTCTGGTTTGCCACTGCTGAGTCCCCAGGAGACTTCTGGCTGTGCAGAGCCTGGGGCTGGAGGTAAAGCTCGGCTCCTCATCACCGAGGGGATGACACCAGCACCTGGGTCCTCCTGTGCCTGAGCAGGTCTGTAAAAAGACACATGAAGTGAGATCATGATGCCTGTGAAGAGAGTGGAATTCTGAGCCCTGTTTGGTTTCTCTTAAAAATACCTAACTTTCCCTGGAACCTCACCCTTCCTGGGCCATCTTTATCCAAAAGCATTAACACCCAGGGGGGAGTGGGAGGTGAGGGGAAGGTTAAAGTACTGATGTTAATGGAAGACTCAGACATTAAAAAGAGTATCCCAGGTTTGGAGCCTCTGTTGCCTGCTGCCAGGAGCAGGCCCTGCTTGCAAGGAAAGTACCTATCTCAGCATGCAGTCAAGAGGAATAATAAAACTCCGGTCGTTCAGAGGCAGGGAAGAGGAGAAAAACACTCATAAATGTGCAGGCTTATGTTTCTCTTGAACTTTCAAAATAATTTTCTCTCCCACCCACAGAAGCAAATGATACCATATCTGGGAAAAAAGTCAGGTGGATGGAAATGATCTTTGGGGAGAAGGAGAGGAGGGATGGAGCAGACATTTACTTCTCTGTCTGCCTTGCTCACCTTCCCCTTTCTTTGGGACTGAACATACAACTGGAAGAACTGGGAAAAAGTCGAGTGTTTGGGTCCAACTTAAGGCAATGGGGGCTTTAAGTCCACCCTCAGGCCAGTGGGGTTTTTCTGTTTCTGTCTGGTGGATTTGGGGAGCTGACTTTGCCACTACACGTTCCCCTAGAGCTCCCACTCTGCAAGAAGCTTCATTTCTCCCAGAGGCCCCCATGAAATGATTTTCCACACGTTTTTCCAGACTCAAATGAAAAAGAAAGGGCTAAGGGACTAATGAAAGCATGCTCATAAACACCATTCCCTGGGAAAGACTAGTGTTTGCTATAGTTTTCAAAATAAAATTCCAGGTCCTCCAAGTACTACTGAAGCACTGAGTTGGGCTTCACAACACCCAGAGGCTTCTGGTAAAGAACAACCTCAGCCCCCTCTTAATAAGGTGGGAAAATGATGTGGACAGTGGATTTTATGACATGCCTGAAATCACAAGGGACATCTATGGGAGCAGGATTCAGAAGGCAGACCTTCCTCTATGGTACACTGTTCTCTGAAGCATGGCTCATTTATTTCAATTAATAGAGCTTTATAAGAGCTCCCCTGCCACCTTTTTTTGGCATGAATTACTGCAAAGACAGTGAATTAAAAGCACCAAAGGGCATCATTTTCTTTTAGTGTTTAAAGAAGCTGTTTCCATAAAAGCAGTCTATGTGAAATTTGTCCAAAAGAGTAAAATTAGGAATTACATAAAGGATTAGAACTGAAAAATAGATGTCTTAAAAATCTCTTCTTAGACAAGCCTGACCTGACAGTTCAGGTCTGGAGTGGTCTTTCTGTGTAATACCAGTCAAGTGGTTCAACCAGGCCTGTTTCTGTCACAACATTCACTCAAATGTTGCAGGATTAGGGGCTTCTCCAACCACGAGATTAAATTCTTTAAGAAGTGTAAAGCTAGTGCATGCAGCCCCCTGTCTCCCTCTTTTCTCTCTTCAAAAACATACAGGTAGGATTCAGTTCAAGTACCATGCACTGTCTGAAAGCTGTCACCCAAACTTGCCTCCTTCAGTGGTGCCACCCAGACTGACTCAGCCCTTAGGGAAATATTTCCAGCTGATGTGACTTGCCAGCTGTTTTAACAGAGGCTCCTGTGCTGGGTTCCAGTCAGTTCCTGCCCTCAGAATGCAGTTATATGTGTAATGTTTGCAAAGGCATTTCAGTTCGTCTCCTATAAAAGATGACCAGCTTCAAAATCATTTTAAAACAAAGCCAAAACTCAACAACTGACTCATATCCACTGTTAGCTGCGACCACATAAAATATCTCTGATGTGGCAAGCATGTGGCAGGATGCTTGACAGGCAAGCTGTGAATTGGACAAGGTGAGAAATGAGCTGTAATCTCCACCTAAAATGCCTCCACTGCTTGACCATTTCAAAAATTACCATTTCACAGAGTTGCAGCCCATCATCATCATCACCTGCATAACATATGTTGGTCAAAACTGCATGACTGAGCGATGCTGTGACATTCAGTAAATGTCCTGAACCTTGGCTAGCATCTCTATTTTTTATATCTAGCTGCTAGCTGTATCTCAGGTAAATACTAAATAGTCCACTATGAGAAAGAAATGTGGAGTTTTTAACTTCAACTTGAAATGATTTCTTGTTACAATGTGCTTCCATACTGCAAGCTCAAAATCTAAAAAAAAACAAAAAAAAAAAAACAAAAAACCACACAGTTTGTACAAAACAAGAAACAACCAAATTTTAACATTTTGTGTAAGTTCCCAAATAATAATAATACATGTCATTGATAAACAGCAGTAATGCTTAAATGTCAATGAATGGAAAAAATCAATATTTCTGTTCTAAAAGAAAGTGTTGCTTACACTGTTGATAGTTGAAACTACAGTTTCATTGTTGACCTGCACCTCTCCTCTCTCCTAACAGCATCAATCCTCTTCTCATCCTGGTTTTGAGATCAAGAACTGGATTTTGATTAGTCCAAATAGACTTTGAGGTCCATGCCTTTTGCATGGGCCTCTATAACAAGGGCTTTTTGAGTACTCTTTCATTCTGAGTTTATAAGGCCTTTCACTAAAAATAATGTATGGGCTCTGTCTATATCTAAATCAAACTTCCTGCAATCCTCCCATACTTCAGAAGTGCTGAAGACCTCAACTCAGTTCTCTCTCTTAGCAAACATTGCTTTGAATGAAATCACTGTGTGAAGAAAAATGTCATTGCAATGTGATAATTTGATGATGACGACGCTGAAGTACTGAACCAAAGCAATAATCTTTGGTCAAACCATAATCACAGCACTGAAATCCATTGGTTAATCATGGAAACTTCATATTCAATGTGGTCTGCTGTGTTGTTCTCAGACATTATGAGAAATGGCCATGAGGAGGCTGACAGGAATGTAATTTTGCTGTCGTTCCCATAGTGGGGCTTGCACACCACATTTTGAAAAACTGGGTTAATGAGTAAGACCCAGTATTTGAAGATGAAGTTGTCTGCATCCTCTGTTCTCTTTACTGAGAGAAATGAGGCACCATCTCCACTTCCATCCCTGTAAATTGTACTCTTCTTAACCCTTGATTTCTTTCATGACAGAGGTCTGTGGTCACACCTAGAGCTGGGTGAGATTACAAGGTGCTACAGGTCCTGAGCAGGCTACCTGGCTGGTGAGTGGCAGCACAGGTACCTCTCAGAAGGAGACACCAGTGGATGAGGGAGCTGTGATGGGGATCTATAAGCTGTAGAACATCTCTCTTGTTTTACTCTGAGGTCTCTGTGCTCTGACACTGAGCTTTTTGAGGAGCCATGTGAAGGGCTGTGGGTGGCCACGCTGTCCTGCTGTCCTCACCGGGGCTGTCAGCTCATTCCATGGCTGACACCAGCAAGGCACAAGCCCTGGGCCAGCAGTTGTGGGGAAATGGCTGAAACCTCACCCTGAATTCCCTGCATTCCCAGGTGCAGAGGGTTGTATGCTTGTATTAGAACAACGTTTCGAAATCCATGGAATGGTCAAACGTGCCAGTTCTTCCCACTTTAAAAGGCAGGCAGGCAATGTGCACTGTGCACCAGCTCTCAGGCAGTGCCTTCCTGTGCAGCTTAAACCCATGCACAGGCATTCCCTGAAATGCTTTTTGAGCCAGTCATGCTTCCTCGTGCTCCTCCTCTGCTGGGACACACAGATGCACAAAGCCAGCTCATCTCTGCAAAGGCAGCACAGGGAACTGCTGCTTGCTTGGGCGGTTGCTGAACAGCTGTTTCAGCTATGACATAACTGCTTTTAAACTTCAAAAGAGATCTATTTCTGAGCTGAAAACATAGGGGTTGTTCATAAAAGCAAGGGTGAGATGTTAGCAGGCCGTGGAGCGGCAGTGGACACAGTGGCACTGCAGAGCACACATAACATCCCGTCAGCCCCATCTTCTGCTGGCCTTAGGGGTCCAATCCTGCAATTTTTTCTCAAGCAATAACCTTATCCATGCCAACAGAGCCTGTTATTCCATCTGCTGGTACTCACACTGGAATGTGTTTGCTTTGGGAAAGATTGTGTGCTTTGCTGGTGGGCTCAGAGGACGGATAAAAGCCAGTGCCCAGCTCTGCAGAGTGGCTTCTAGCGAGGTGAATGAACTCATTAGTAAAAGATTCTTTTAAAAAGTAGGGTGCTATGCAAACCCAATGTGGATTAGACTTTTTGTGGGGTAAGTGGAGTTCAAGCATGATCAGATACAGTTCAACTCTGTTTCATGCTACCTCCTGCCCCTGGGAAAACTTTCTGATGCCAGCTGGGACAAGCTGAGAGAGTGCAAAAATCATACAGACCAGGCTTGGAGGGGTGGATATCTTACAAAATGCAGAGAATGCCCAGATTTTCAGACAACTGTGAGGCAACAGGTCACACAGATGCTCTGTGACACTGGAGCCACACGCGAAATTCTGGCCAAAAGAAATGATGGAAATGATTTGCTGCAAAACCCGATTATTGTCTTACTGATATATGCAAGGAAAAAGGGAAGGGATTATATTAAAAACTAACAAACAAACAAGCAAGCAGATTCCTGTCTGGAACTACATCATCAGTCTGCCAGATCCCAAGTTTTTCTCTTTCACTGCCATGGGAATCCTTCTGTTCCCATGAATGATGGCTGAAAGTTTCTTCTTGCAAACAGCTCTCTGAATTAAAGAGATGACTTTAGATTAATTTTAAATTTAGAAGTTTAGCTTATTGACGTTGGCAGCTAGAACATGGCCATGGAAGAGAGGCAGGAGGAAGAAGAGGAGGTGCTATGTTTAAAAACAAAGAAAAGTCTCCCAACTGCCAAAAGCAGGGTCAGTGGAGGGATGTGGTGGTGGCTCCAGACAGTGCAATTTGCTGGGTATAGATGGATACAGCTTAAAGCAAGAATTAGGGGTGACAGTATGTATTTAACACTTAAGATGTAAAATCTTTGTATTAGGAACCATGCTAGTGACTAAGAGAGCTTGAGAGAAGGCTCTGATGTGACTCACATCTCAGCGCTGCTGAAATCCCGGTGCTGGCACTGATCAGCGCTCAGATTTTTCAGGGCAGACTCATGAGCCAGGCACCTAGAGCTCTGTTAACAGATGAACAAGGGAAGAAAACCTCACCCAACCAACACAGTCTTCAGGAATGGCACAGATCAAAAACACAATGGGAAATATTTCCACACCGCTGAAAGCATTTACTTGGAGGTCTCACTCTGGGTCCGTAATTGCTATCAGGTATTGCAACTCCAAAATAAATGTAATAGTCCTCAGTTAAATCATCTTGCCTCTAGATTAAGGGCTACACTGAGCAGCTCTATCCTGTAGACTAAATATCCTCTCATAAATGCATTCTGGCATCAGAGATTTCCGTAGGTGGGTGGCTTTGACAGAAATTCATGCAAAGTCCAGAGCCAAACACTGTGAGAAAAGCTATCCCAAAACACCCATTGTCCTTTGCAAAAATAACAGAAAATTGATCATTCTCCACCCCAAAACCACAGCGTTCCTCAAGCTCCAATTCCCCAGGGCAGCCAAAGTGCTGCTCTCTCAGCCCGTGCTGCTCAAAGGCAGGTCAGGAGCTGCTGCTGGGAGGGGCTGTGGCACAGCAGCAGCAGAGGAGCTGCCCCAGGGGCTCTCAGGGAATTTGGGTCCTTGAGGCACCAAGTGAGGGGTGAGAGCTGATGGGGACAGCACAGCACTGGATCCCCAGCCCAGGTAATAAGGTTGAAACCCCAGTGCACTGCCCTAAGGGTGGCCTTTAACCTCTGCATCTCTCATTTTTCACTCACAAGCAGCAGCAGCAGCACTCCAACAGAGATATCAGCCTCTGCATTCCCACATGCTCGGGTCTGGCACCAGGGCTGCTGCAGGTCAGGCCCAGATGTGATCTGTAGCATGGCCTGTGACAGGTTATTTATCCTTCAGGCTATCAGTGATTAATACAATATGATATTAATTCTCCCTAAAAGTCGTGTTTTGTGCAAGGATGGGACTTGGCTGTTGCAAAGGAATTGCTTTAGGTTACAGCAAAATTAGTAAAATAACTCCAAAATTATCCCCCCAAAAATACAGTGCTGATGTACAGCAAGACTTTCTTTATGTCATGTGCAATTAGATTTGTTTTCCACCTTTTGACAGGAGCATTTCAGCCCAGAGTAAGAACGAAACACACACAAGCAGCATGATGCCACAGTCAGAAACACTCCCTTCATCCAGGAAAGAAAGGGCTCTTACATTGTGAAAGGGAGCCTCCTGTTGTCTTCCAACTGGCATTTTCTGGCCAGCTGAAAGCCAAAATAACCCTTCCTTTATGCTTTCAATACTGTGATCTAATGGCTAAATGGATTTGTAGTACAAAGCATAATTTTCTCTTTTGGTTTTGCTCATCACTTAATGGAAAGGCCCCATAACATTCTGCTTACATCCCAAACAGTGGCTGCTCAGCAGAAGTGAAGAACACGTTGTCTTATAGCCCTGCAGTAATAATAATAATAATAATAATAATAATAATAATAATAATAATAATAATAATAATAATAATAATAGATATTATTATTGCAGTTGTTATTGTTGTTGTTATTATTATTATTTCACTGCAGCTGGCTGGCTGCCTGAAGCTGCTGCAGGAACAGGCAGTTCCCAAAGTCCAGTGGTTGGAAGGCACCACCGGTTTTTGCACAGTACACGTTTCACCCCTCCTGACATTTTGCTGACAGGAGGGCACAGTGTCCCAGCCCCGCAGGGTTTAGTTCCATACCAGTAATTCTCGTTGCACTGGGCAGCAGCACTGATGGAGGTGACATGAGAGCAAAGCCACAAAGGTGCCATGCAACCTTTTGATCACTCCCTTCTGGCTTTGCATCAGGCACTTGTGGCACCCAGACCTGGCTCCTAGACCACTGATTCTCCCAGGAAAACATGTGTAGCTTTAGGTGGACTGAGGTCACAGTGAGGGAGAAGAGCAGCACAGACCCTGGCTGGGGCTGAGCTCTGCCCTGGGGTGATGGCCTCCAAAGGCTGAGGAGCAGCAACAGCAGCAGGATATGAATGGAAAGTGGGGGGAAAGGAGAGGATTTGGGTGCCCTCATGGGGTTCCCCATGAGAACAGAACCACAAACCTTAATTCTATAGGGACAACCTGCAGTGCAGCAGTGCAGCTCCCAGGGACTGACACATGGCAGGGCACAGAGCAGGGCGGTGGTGGGGACAGACTGGGGGCTTACAAGGACACACGTCCCAGAGCATCAACCACTTCCACACATGCTCTGCACATGCTCTTCAATTGTTTAGGGCTGTCTTCTTAATTTTCTTCAGCTGTCCCCATTGAAGCAGAAGCCTCCTTGCTCTGAAGGGGCAACTGAATGTTGGAAGTGCAACACCACTGAAAGGGGGGATAGAGAACTGCATTTTCCCTGAGAAATTCAACTATCACATCTGGAAAGGGAAGCTGCTTATTGCATGTGTTTCATTATGGAAAGAAAATGCCTTTTAAAATCTAAAATCAAGAAATTGGTGGAAAGATAATTCCTGGAAGTTAGCTGAGTCTGTACCTTCCATTACTGTTCCCTATAAAGAAACGTTCCTGGTTTTTTTCTCTGGTAATCATGGGTTTCATGCCACCTTCAGCATGTGGCTGTTCACTGCTTCAGGCAGGTTCATGGCTCAGCTGAAACTGAATTTATGGACACAACCCTCCCCTGACCAAGGCTCACCTCCTCAGATAGATCCAGGTCTGTAGCCCTCAGTGAAGTACAAGGGATGGGAGGCACTGAAATAACTTGTGAGGATCTCCATAAGAAGGATAAGCCATTTCTACCTAAACCCACTGAATTTATATGCTTTCACCCACTATCTGGAAGCACCTACCTGGGGACAGTGATGGCCATACTTCAAGTGGATTCCTAAAACTGGGCTGGGCACCTTGGGAAAAGTTCAGCATCCCAAAGCTCCTCACAGGATGCAGAAACTAAACCCAGCCTTGCTGCTGTCAAATGAGGCTCTTTCCTCCCCTGCAGCTAAAGGGCCCAAGGCAGCAAACACTCTGGGACAGGTCTGCTCATCTGCCCAAAGCCAGGGCTCGGCTTCAGCTTCTCTCTTTATCCAGCACTGAAGCCAGCAGCTGTGAAGTAAGACTGCTTCCTTTTTTTAATTTTAATTATTAAGAAGGAAGTAAAACAATTCATTGTTCTGGGGAGAATATCCCTAGAGTCTAACTACTGAAAAATCAAACAGCATTTGAAAAGCAAGACAATAAGGCTAGCTTGAACTCACAGAGCATTAGAATTGCCCTGGCAGGAACACAAGTGATTCCCTGATAGATGAAATAACAAGGCTGCAATTACACGAAACAATATGTAAACTGAAAATGCAGTGCCACCCTGCTATTTGTACACCCTGTGTTCCACTGTCATCCTCTTATTGTTAGCCCTTTAAGTATTGTGTTCCTTAGGCTTTTAAATACTTCATTAACATGATTTGCCAGCAATCTTTTTGTCTTAAAGAAGAATATTTTCTCCTACCAGGACTCTAATTAAGCCAATTTTTAATGTAAGAAATTGAGGCTTCAGTGATATTTCTGTGCTCTTGATGGTTTAAGTGGGAATGTCACAGAGAAGCACCTGATACCAACAGGAAAATAACACCGGAAAACCTGATGTAAGGTGAGAAGAATACAAAAATGAATCCTTCCCTGTGGACAACAGTTTATGGAAAATTAGTAAAGGATGATGAGGGTGAAATGGATTCACTTGTGTACTCCCACCTATGAAGCATACAGAGATGCTCTAAGAAATTATTCTACTCTGGATCATAAAACTAGTTTTAACCCCTGAGAAAGAAAAAAAATTTCTTGTTTTGATTGATGTCTTGAGAGGCACCAAAAAAAAAAAAAAAATTGATACGATCTCCTTCCCCTGCAGCAGAGGAACATCCCGGCAAAGGAACATCCTGGCAGAGGGCAGGAGCTCGCAGCCTCCTGGCTCCTGCCTCATTCCCCTCAAATCTGCTTGCAGAACTCCTACTGCCATAGTGCCATCTAGAGACAGTTACAGAAATTAAAGAGGGATTGCTCCTAAACCTTTCAGTGTTGTTTGAGGGTTTGTGGGGTCATAACCCAGCAATGATTATTGCTTGTTATCCCAGCAGCCCTTAATTATAACTTCGGGCTCCAACACCAAACCCCAGGGAGCCCGATGCAAAGGCTTCTGCTGGGTTCAGCACAAGCCCGGATTTGTCTTGTCCCACTTCCCCAGGAGGAGAATTTTCATCATGATTAGCTCTTTATTAACATAAAAGTACTAACAGAGCATCCAGCACAGCAAACAGCTCTGGACACTTGTATGTGTGTGTGACTCCAGGAACGGTGGTGCCTGGAGCACCAAATTAACATTACACAGTTGGAATTACTCCTATCTTTTTCTTAAAAGCCACTGTAGGCAGAGATAGAGAGCACCAACACTTGTTCTGGTATTTCAGCATCTCCATGTCCTTCTGACAACCTGAATAAAAGCAACAATCTATGGTTCTATGAGTCTAAGTACTTTGAAGAAGTGAAAAACGGGGTTCCACGGAAGAGCAAATTTAAACTTCAGTCACATAGGAGGGGAAAATAGCATGCTGACATTTAAAGCACTGGCCTGGTAAGGAAGATACAGGTTTACATTCAGATTTCCAGCTCTATCACTCACATTGCTGGACCTGGGGTGTACAGAAAGCTGAAAGTGACTCCTCCACTCTCTCCTTATCTCTCTTATTTTATTTCTCTCTTTTCAGATCTCTGTGTGGTTGCTCAGTATCTCAGCCATGGCTTTCACTTGTCATAAAGTAATAAATAATATTAATAAAAAAATACTGCAAGTGTCTCTCCACATAAGAATTATTTAAAGATGTTTTCTTATACTCCCTGGAGAACAGATTTACACACAAATTTAAGCTACTAAATCAAAGGCAAATTATTAAAATGTTGTAAAGCTAAGGACAGAGAAATTACAGGATATAAAATTGATGATCATCTTGCTAGCACTGAAAAACCCCTTCTTAATCATAAGGCAAGTGGCCTCTGATGGCAAAACATCTATATTCCACTGCAGCTGGATGTCCTCAGGAAAAAGCTGGATTACACAGAAGGCAATGAAATACAGACCTCACTCAATGGCTGCCTGAGAGAAGACAATCATCTTTTGTACATGCCTAAAAGATTTCTCATTACCCATGGTTATAAATTTCCTTGTAGTAGGGGTTTGAATGGAAAACATCTTTTTGGTCACTTGGAAAGAAAGGACAGTAAAATCATGATCAAAATCCCACTGATAGGTTGGTTTTGCCAAGGAAGAGGGAGAACTGTTCTAGAACTGGTGTCTTGTCTTACAAAAAGAGGTCCACATCTCTGCTCCAGCATCTCTGTGCATCTCTGCAGGTCAGAGTACACGAGAACATGGTACAAACACCTGGAGATGGGGTTTTTGAGCTTGTGAGCCCCACATGGGCAGACCCTGCTGTAGATGGGCATCAAAGCTGGGCAGCTGAAGGTGGCTGATGGTGGCAAATCACCCTCCTGAGAGCCCTGGGCTGGTGATGCTGGTGCTGCAGAGCCTGCAGTAAAGCAACAAAAGGCTAAAAGGAACCGCATTAAATATTTTGCTTCTCAACATTTTTTGTCATTTTAACTACATCTTGCAAGCCATAGCTGAACAAATACTCCTTTTTGAAACGTCTCTCACTAAAATTCAATAGTACAAACCATCTACTAAGCAGTAACAAAGATCATAAAGAAGACTTTAAATTATCATTTAAAAACTGCTGTCTAAACAGAGGTTCTGGTCTGTCTCTTAGACAGAAATGTGAGTTATTGACCTGCATGTGTACACGTATTGACTTTGTTCCAAAACCCACACTGCAAGTTTCACAAAAGTAAGAAATCAACCAAACAATTCTTCCCCATGTGCAGACAGGTGACCTACAGAGAACAATTCCTAAGCAGCAACAAAGCTACAGAGCACATGCTGCTGCTGAATCTACCCTAAACTGAAGAGGAGCTGGAGACCTTCAAGGAGAATCCAGAGCGTGACCCAGAGATGGGTCAGGGGGACAGGCAGGGCACAGAGAGGGCCTCCTGCCCCGACACAGGGACTTTTTGGGTGGAATCCTGCATGTTAGGTACAAGAAAGAAGGTTTTTACATCGAGAGTGGTGGCACACTGGCACAAATTGCCCAGAGAGGTGGTGGATGCCCTGTCCCTGCAAACATTCAAGGTCAGGCTGGACAGGGATTTGGGCCACCTGATCTATTGAAGATGTTCCTACTCTTGCAGCGACCTTTAGAGNCCTCAGAAAGGCTCTGCCTCACCTCCTCCCCAGCTCCCCTGGGAAAACATCCCCCCAGCACCACGGGCACTCAGATCCTCAAAGAGGAGCGTGGTGAGGAATAAATTCATGCCACGTAATTTCTCCAGCGCAAGGAACTAATGCAGGCCACAGATCTGACACTCTGCCTCTCGTGCTGGAGAAGTGAGCAGAGAGCTGTGTTTTAACATCAGCTCCTGAGTATAATTTCCTGTAATTGTAAAGCGCTTTAGAGGTACTTGTGAACTTGGGTGGATGGCTCCTAACGAAGTTGATGAATAACCCAGGTCTGATTCAGCTCCTCAACAGACCCAGCACTGAAGGAGGGAATGTGGAGAAAGGTTTTGCCTTCCATTAGCAACACTATCCAAACAACTGACCCTCTCCCGGAGAGATTAGCTCACAGCAGGTGAGCTATAATCTGCTCTGATCGGCAGGCAAGGAAAGCATTCATTCCTGCTGCATTACAGCCACAGCTTTTCTTCTCTTCTTTTTTTCACATATTGTGAGTTCCCAGCGAAGCGTTCCAGCTACCAGATCAAACAAACATTTTGCCACTTATTTGCAGAAATGGTTGTGGTCCCGAGTTGGGATGGTAACCAGCTGAAGACCGGCTGGTTGGGTTTTTTCCCAGCACAGCCATCGGCACTTTCTCATCTGGAAAATGATCATTTGATAACAACCAGGTCTTGATCAGGGTCAATTTATGATGCTAGAGATAGTCTACCAAAAATTATTTGGAAATTATATTGTATTACCCCTCATCTGATACACTCAGTTGCCAACTGAAGAATATTTTCAGAAAACAGTGACACAATTTCTAGCTTTCTGCTCCACAGCCTCATGGGAAACATACAAGACACAGTTAACAGATAAGGTTTAAACCCCCAGATCTGATGCATTTTGGAGCTCATAGACTCACTTGTTACTATGGCACATATATTTCCCTAAAACCAGTAAAGCCTTCATCATCCTGCCATCCATCCCTGTATTCCTCTCCTCCTCTCTCCCTTTGGCCAACAATCTCTCCTCTAAGGCCATTGACTTCTCTCCACAGGTATCAATCACACTTTTCTCCTCCACAAATCTGAATAACCAACAAAAACCAATTACACTCAGAGAGACTGTTCTCAGCTAAGACTCAGTTTGAAGATGGTAATTTTTAATTTGGAGTGAAAAACACCTTGTGTGTTTGAAAGCTTAGCTGTTTGGGCTTACAGGGTTTTTTTCTCTCCCACTTACACCTGCAGGCCTGATAACAGGTATCACCTCTGCCTACACAAATGGCTTTGCTCTCCAATCCTGTTAGCTGCAGCAGGGGGGTTGCTCTCCAGGGATGGTGCCAACCGCTGGCCCCAGAAGCTTCTGCACAGCTTGTGATCCACTGGGGCTCCCGTTTCCCAGGCTGGAGCCAAAGAGACATCTCGTGGCCACAGATCATACTGCAAAGGAGTTATTTTGTGCACGGAGCATCCTTTGCTTGCAGAGAGCCAAGAGCTGCCTGTGATGATCTGTACCAAGACCCGTTGGGCCAAACAGAAGAGGATGCCAAAACACCATGCACCTGATTCAGCCTGCAGCCATCCTCTCTGGGTGCCTTCAGAGCACGAGGAAATTTGAAATGCAGGCATATTCTGTCTGTGTGCTTTTTGTTCAGACTTGTAAGTACATAAAAAAGAAACAGCTTGGCAGGGGATGGCAGAGAGGTACAGCTGAGTCACTGGGAGAAAACAGAAAGGGAGCAGCTGCTCACTCTGCTCCAGTACAGGACTAAGAGCCACGAGGTGAAGGTTTTGATAGCTGCGCTGAAGCAGGAAGAGGAGGAAGAGATTCCTCTTGGGCAGTAGAGGATCCAAGGGAGGCTCCTTGCTGACAGAGGCTGGGAATGTATAAAGTCCACCAAGGTTAAAGGAAAAATTGCACAGACATCAGGAAAACAGAGCTCTGCTGGAGACAAATAGCAAAAAAGGTGTAGCAGTGCTGGAAATCCCCCGTGCTGCAGTTCTGGGAAAGCACTCAGGAATACAACATCCTTTCTCCAAGGCATCTGCCCATGGCCACCACAGGAGTCCTACACACGGTGCAGGGCAGGCCCAGGTGTGACCCAGCACTCTGGGTTTTACACTCACAGCTACATTTCCAGGGAAAACTGGAGCATCCTAGGAGCATGGGGCAAGTGCCAGTTTGATCCTGACCTCCTGTCTCTGAGAGCTACGTGGAAGGTGAGCAGGGAGAGCACACCAACAGTGGGGAGCCTCAGCTCTCAGCTTAATGTGGGTAAGGTCAGGCTTGGCATCAGGGTTTTTGGGTGAACTGGGAGAAGATTTTCTCAAGGGAAACACTCCTGGTACTGCACCACCCCTACCTACCCCAAAAACACTGCTTAGTCTTGGCTTGCTATGAAGCATCCCCTCCTGCTCCTTTGCCTGCCTGGACCTCATCCTGAAGTCCCCCATCTGTGGGCAGGGGAGGACAGGAGGCTGAGGCTGAGGTCTGGGTGTACCTCCTGTATTCCTTGACATCCTCTTCTGTGTGAGGTGAAATAACCCAAAACACATTCACTCTCCAGGGCTGGAAGACCTGGCCTACCACCCAGAGCCTCTGGACTTTTACCAAGTTTTGTTCTTTGACCTTGTCCAAGCTGCTCATTCCTTCCTTTAAGGAGTGACAAGGCTGCCCTGACAAAGAGAAACAGGCATGAATGCTGCACAAGGGGTGTCCCAGAATTTGAGAAATAACCAGGTCAGACCCACAGCTAGCTAGGAAAGGAGTTTAAATTAATCTTTGTTGGCTCCTCCTAAATGCTTCCTCCATGATTAACACCAGAGGTGATGTTGATAGCACGATTCATTGTCAAAATAGCTTATAAAACAATTCCATAAAACCGTGTAAATCTTGTGTTGATCTTACTTTTTACAAGGAGTCTTAAAGCCATATATCCCAGCACCATTTACAAGGTTGTTGCAGGTGTGGAACCAGCCTTAGAAATATAGCTACTACTTAAACTGTGTATTTTACGAGCCCGGGGAAACATCCGTTTGAACTGTAAAAGGAGCTTTCCAGCCCTCTTGCTTCTTTGTGCAGAGACCAAGCCATTGCCCATCAGCCTTCAGCATCCCCTGAGGCACAGCCAAGGTGCAGGGACAGGATTCCTTTGTCAACAAACCTCAGCAAAGTTTTCCAGGATGTTGAACTTTGCCTTCAGGAGGAGCTTCAACATCCCCAAGCCCGAGTGTCGCTGCAAACTGCTGAGCACCCTAAAACCACTTGCCATTTGCAGCCCCCGTGGGGTTGTTTTGCTGTGGGCTGCAGTCGTTCCTCTGGTGAGGCTCACAGGCTATTTACTGCTGCTCTGGAGCACAAAGAAACAGGTGGAAAGGCGAAGAATGAATAGCCCAATCATGTGAATCAGATGACAGAAGGCATTTAAGTAGGCAATATATACCATAATTACGTAATAGCTGTTTAATAGACATCAGGGTGAGTCTCCTGGGGATAAAAGAAAAGCCAAGAGACATTTCTCCTCATGAATTAAAAATTATCAGGATTTTAACCCCATATTAACACTCAAGATTACATCCCCTCCTCTACATCCTTTGAGCTCTCCTTTCAGCTGCCAGTGAAACAGTCCTGAGATTGCACAAACTACTGCCCTTATCCCACAGTGACCACGGAATACAGGATTGATTAGGTCCCAAACTATCACATATCTCTGCTTTTCTGGGTACACGGGCAACCAGCTGCCACACTGCACCCAAAGAACTCTGTGCTGTGCAGCTGGACACACGGGGTCCACATTTACAACACTGGGAGGAAAAGTGTTGCACTTGGGTTTGAAGTTCAGGGTCTCTGGGTTTTAGCAAGGATTTATACCCTGGCTTGGCCAAGCTGTTTATTCCTTCCTCTAAGGGCTGACAAGGCTCCTCCATCTACACACAACAAAGAGAAATATCAGAGAGCTGCAGTGTAGTGCCACCATTGCCACATGGGGCTATGCAAAATCCTCTGCCCCACTGCCCTCACCTTCATCCTCCTCATCAGATGCCTGGCCTCACCTTCCCAGCGGATGTGCCTCAGTGCCCTCTTATCTCCTGCTCATATCTTCTGTGCAAGACCAAATATTGACACTGTTCAGGAATGGCCCTTGGCTGTGAGCACATCTCCTAACCCTCAAGATAGCCCTTGACCTCTCCCCCGAGCCCAGAAACACTCAGAATAAATGCAGGAAAGAGCCACAGTGATAAAAGCTGGTTTACAGCAGTTGGAGGGATGAGCCCAGCTCACGATGTCTGCTTTGCAACAGCTCATTTTGGGGAGTCTCAGTGACACTGAGTGACAGGCATTTGGATAGTATTGTAGCATCATCCTCTGCTGAAATGAGCTTTTCTCTAGCCCTGCCAAACCTCCAATTCATTATGTCCCTCGGATTTAATACAAAATGGAGAAAATCCTTCCCTATTTTTCTAAAACAGGCATTCTAAAAGAGTGTCCAAACCTGAATTTTACAGTATCCTTAACAATGTGCAGTGGCTGTGCCATGGGATGACTGAATAAACACCACAGTGGAGCGGCCAGGATCATCTGTGGGTTATGAGCTTGTACAACACTTGACACACTGAATCTCCTTCCTAATCAGGGGTTGTTAAGATGCTGTTGTAATAATATAACATTATATAAAACCTTTTATATATTTAATCTACTAATTGGCCATGATAATAACAAGTAACTTTATAGTTGAATGCATGAAACCTCATTATCTGAATCCAATTTTTATGTGGCTTCCCTCAGACTTTATCAAGCGCTGGGCTCATTTAACAACCTTCCCTTCAGCCAGAGCAGTGATCTGGGATTCTTCCCTATTCCTTGGTTATTTATTTCCACAAAACATTATGGGTTCTAATAGGAGTCTAAGCCACACACACACCTGGCTGAAACCTGCCTATTTTGAGTGATTAGACAGGGACTGATAGACCAATGTGGGCAGAGCAATCACACAACTCCCCATTTCCTTTGGAAACCGGGCTAAAAATAGGGGACAGGCAGTAGAAAACGAGACAGGAAGGCAGGAATGGATCTATCAATAGCTCCTGCCCCGCTTCCTGCTCGTTAGTGTCTCTCAGCAGATGTCAGGTAACCTTTTAGAAACCCCCTAAAGCAGCGGTCATTTATCAGACATCTCTTAAATTGAGATAAAGGGAATTGGGACCCTGTATAATTATGGGCATCCCAGAAGAAAAAAAAAAAAAAAAAAAAGGAAAAAGTCCCTTCTCAGTGCACGTATTGTATCTCGCAGAAAATTTCTGTTTATAATACAGCCACAGACCAACTGCGGACTTTGTACTCCACCTGTAGCTAAATGACCACATTGCACCGATCTGTCTCCCCATCCCCTTGGGGCTCCCACTGCTCTGACTGCAATCCCCAGCAGAGCAGGAGAGGAAAGACGAGCTTTACGAGCAGCGCTCCTCCCAGGAGCTGAAATGCTTAAACTCTAGGTGAGAGTAATTTTCTGCCTGCAAAAACTTGTCAGCAAGATACTACTGGCCGTGGGTGGGAGAGTACAATACGGGTTCTAGCTCGGTGTGCCAGAGGTGAGGAAAGAACCTTCCCTCAGAGCGTGGAGCAGCCCTTCCTGCAGCGGCAGGAGGCGGTGATGGTGAGTGTTGCTCACTAGATGGCGAAGGACGCCTTCCTCCCTGCAAAGCTCCTACAGCGGCAAGGAAGGATGGAGGAAAGGGCTTGGATCACCGAGGGGAGACGTGGAGGAGGCACCTGGAGCCTGCTAAAGCCACAGAAGAAGGAAGGGTGAGTTGTTAAGGTTGAGGAGGTGGTAGAGTTCTCCTTGGAGAGATGGAGTCACACGTTTGAGAATCACCTTCTTCACTTGATTTGAAACAAACTTGTACGCAAGGCCATAGCCACCAAAGCTGTGTGTCACCTCCACAGCACCACTCCTCTGCTGTCCCAGGGGTGCTCAGCAGATGCAGGATCGTAACAGCAGGGACAGAAGTGTGTCAGAGCCAGATTCAAATCCTTCCACAAGGCTGTGTTTGTTTGACCTGAATAAACCTCATGATTTGCCAGCCTGGGAGACTTCTCTGCCCCAGGTACTTCAGTCTCTCAACCACAACCAAAACCAAGGAAGCACAAGAAAGGACAATGCTCTATCTAGGGTGTTTGGCTATAAGCAAACCTGTCACTCTCAAACAAATAAAACAAAAACCCCAAACAAACACATAAATTTAAAATACTCAAGTGAGACAAAGCTGTGAGCCAAGCAAGACTGTTTTGAAAGTGTTCAACTGCACTGAGTCATCAACCAACGCAGCAGTATGGCAGTGAGTTAGAGAAGAGCAATTTCAGCCACGTTTTTGCAGCAACTGGATCCCAGGAATGTCCTGCTCTTACAAATCATCAGTGTTTACAAGGCAAATTCTGCACCATTTTAGCCAGATTCCCTTACACAGCCTCAGCTATTTGCAAACAGCTCCTTCTCAGTGGTGCTGGCAACTTCATCACAGGTGTGCCCAAATTTGCACCTCCTCTGTCTGCCCAGCTCCGTGTGAACCTGTGGCTGAAGCTGCAGAAAGGACAGAGGGTGTGTGCTCTCCCAGCTCTGCCAGTGTGGGTGTGGTGGTCACAGCACACAGATGCCAGCTCAAGCATCCAAAATGTCCCTTTACATGATGGAGCATCCCCTGTTCCACCCTGTGAGATGCCCTCATGAAAATGAAAGCCCATCTGCATTAACCTCCAGGCAGCAGCACCGGTAACTTCACCCCTAAGTTTACAAATATGGGATAACACACACACGTAGTGATGCGTTGATATATGCCCAGACATGAATATATAAAACAGCAGGTGGATTTTTGAACATTGCTCACAGCCCTTTGGAATATAATCAATCCTGAGGGTAATATTTGGCAGTCTGAATTTTTCATTGCTTCCTCCAGCCCCAGATTCGTTATCCCCATGCTACCTGTTTTGCAGAATAATGCAAATGCATTTCTGTTCAGAAAGCCAAGGCTGTTCCTGCCCAGCTCGCCGGGATATGAAAATACCTGGAAGGTGGTACTGACATTTTTCCTGAAGCTCTTTTCTATTTAACAGAAGCAAAGTCACGTTGCTGAGAGACCCCTTAGTAACAGGAAGCAGTTGTCCAGTTTAAAGAACCAGCTAGAAAGCAAACAGCTTTGCCTCCTTTTTAAAGCCCCTCAGGACAATATTTACTTTTCTAAAATATCATTGTGCCACGGCTTTGGGACTTTGCTTGACAAACTTGGGGGTCTCTGAGCAGTTCAAAGTGGGCTTGACCTATAGCTGAGCATGGAAAACAGGAACTGCATATAAATAACTAAATTACAGAGAGATCAATTCTCAGTCAACTCATTAGCAATGCCCGGCGTCTTTAAGTGATAACTCCACTCTCTAAGACCTTTACGTAATTACTTGCACAAGGCACATTTTACCCTTTGGTTCGCAAGTTTCATAAATGAAGGTTAAGTTTACTTAACCACCCAGGATTTACCAGCCATGTTAAAGCATAAAATGCATGTGCTGCCAGGTGTCTCTGCAGAAACTGCCTTGTTGATTCAGAGACTCCAAGGTTAAATGATGGCTCCTGAGTCCAAGTTGGTTTCCCACTGGGGAACGGGAGGATCTGCACTGTAACATTGTACCACAGTTCAGACAGGGTTGATTTAACGAGGCTTTGGAGTTAAGATAGCAGTGATTGTGAAAGCCTGAATGAAAATCAGGGATTTTGCTGTACAGCACACCCATAACAGGAATCTTAAGAGTGTCACACTCCAGTTTGTTACAGAAAGATAGCTACATTTTTCCCTAGGCAGATATCTGTTTCTATCTTCTATCTTTTGATCTACACTATTTGCACACTTGCACATCTGTAGGATCCAGATTTGTACAAGCCTTCATATCTTGTACTCACGGTTCCTGCAAATGAGTGGTGGGCCAGATTTGCAGCTGATGTGAATTAGCACAGTCCTATTAATATTTTTGGCAAGTCACACTGGGCAAAGTTAGATTGGGTGATCTAAGGGTGGAGAGTTTGTATCTCTATGTTTGATTGATTCTTTCATGACAGCATTTTGGATGTTCTGCTTTCTCAGCTTTTCCACACATGCAAGTTTTTTCAGACATCACTGGAGCAGCCAGTAAAATTGTGTGTGTACCAGGAGAAATTGGGTCAGAGACATGTGAAGCCACTGGCTTGTGTGATGCAGGAAACCGGGGGGACAGCAGCCTATGGGACGTGCATCTTCCCTCCTCCAAACCCAGCTCTTTATCTGACAGCAAAGTTGTCCAGATTCTGCCCCTCAGCCCAGGTGTGCTCCACCAGAACAACGTGATGGGCCACCTATGCTGACTTCCAAGAAAGGTCCTCAGGTATGGCCAAGGCTGGATCTGCCATTCCATGGAATGCTTCAGCAATCTCTGCCCACTGCTGCCTCTCCTGGAGGTGCTGCACTCTCTCCTTCAGCACATGGACAGAACAGAGAGGTGTTTCCTTGTGGATCACAGGGAAACCCAGGCAGGAGCTGAGAACTGGCATTTATCTCACAAAGTGCATAACAATCTGCTGGGGACCTCTCAAATCCCATCAAATTATGGGGATGCCTGAAGTGTGCTCACCTGAAGTTTGCTCAGATGTTTGCTCATTCTCATGCACCTGACAGAGGAAAGATGAGTGTATCTGATCTTCCACTTGGTGCTCAGATGAAGTGGCAGGAAAATTCTGGCCAAAAATCTGGCTCTCAAAAGCATGACAACTGCTCCATCACTCAGAGCAACACACTGGTGTTTTGAAATCCAGTTATTACCCTCTGATCCTGGGGAAAGTTCATGAAAGCATTCAGAAATGTAGCTTGTTACTCCTTTGTACACTGACAAAACAGTGACCTCAAGTCAGTCAGCATCACAGCATGAGAAACCTGAGATTTCCTTCTTTGCCAAACCCACAGCAGGTAAAATTCTGTTCAAAATACCACTGCTGTCCTCTTTTTTCCCTAAAGACAAAAAGATCAGTGAAAGAAGCTTCCAACACATTTGTTCTTCCACTGTCATTGTCCACACAGTTGACTACATGGGGAGGTCTGCTCCTCAGTGCCCAGAGTTATGCCCAAAGATTGATGAATTAGATGCCTGATGGCAAAAATATCCATACTTTGTCCTGTGGAATATTCATATATAACTAGAAATTCCTATGAGTAATACAGAAGAGTTTCCATGGAGCTGCAGAGGTCTCACTAAAAGACAAAATCTATCCTAGGTTTCAAAGCAAAGATGGCTGCAAAGCCCTCACTGAAAATTCTTAGAATCAAGGAAAAGAAACCAGATGGTGTTTCATTCATATTTAGAAATTGGCTTTGTTACTTAGATAGGGCTAATCAGTTCCGAGGAGCTGATGAGTTTCTCAGTGATTTGGGGAGGCAGTTTTTCAGCCAGAGTGCAGTTGAACACAGATCAGGATTTGCCCACGGCTGATTTGGAAACACAAGTTCTGTTCACATTGCCAGCACGGGGTTGGAGCTACAGGTATCAGTGCACAGATGAAAATGGCTTGAATCAGTTGTGCTCACATCACTGTTAGATCTGGATTCAAATCTGAGTCAGTCCCCATGCTGCCAATTTTTTTTAAAGCAGAATTTGAGCTGATAACCACTCATGTGAGCCAGTGTAAGTATGGAATGGTCTTGGTTCATACAGACCAGTGGGATGAGTTTAATTCCCTTTTTACATATTTAGCAATGTACATCCATTCCTACACAAACATAATTATAACCACTGATGAAGGACCTCACTCACATCTGAACAGAGGTGTAGCATCTCTCTACCACTGATTAGCCACAATGGAAACTTGAAAAACAGTGGGTTGAACTTCCAGCACAGATAATGGTGGCAGATGAGAACTTCCACCCTCTACAGTTCTGGGTGCTTCTGTGCTTCCTGCTCTTGTTGAGGGTCTGTTGGTGCAGCTGTTGTGGTCTGCAGGGAGGTACAAGGCACTGTGTGCAAGAGGAGGTAGCATCTTTTTTATTAGAACACACAGGGTTGGAAAAAGTAGGTTAAGCTTTAAAGCACATGAGCCTTTCTTTAGGTTTTGCCTAATTAAACCCTTCTGCCCATTGCAAATCTGAGTGTGATTTTAAAGGCAGGGTAGAAGTGGTGCAAAGATTTTGTAAAGGGCTCAGCACAATAGGCTATAGATTGCAATAACTAACCATTAGTCTCGGGGAAATAGCTCAGCCTCTGATCTGACATTTTCGCAGCTAAGAGCTCTGGCTAACAGATCCTACTCTGAATTACTCTCTCAAAACCTTATCAAAAGGAAATGGAGCCTTTTGAAATTGCTGGCATCTCTGGAAGACTGGTTTATCAAATTTCCCCTGGTTCAAGCAGAAAAACTCTGTTTTCCTCTGCTCTTTAACCTCTTATTTAAAATGTCATTTTACTTTGAACTGTCAAAAGAGGCAGCGAGGGAAGCAGCAAGCTCACCATCAGGAGGAGGTGAAAGCTGAAACTTTATCCGTCCTTAGTGAGTTTATCCACATATCAATGGCATGCTATACCAATGTGTTTATTTTTATGACTAGAGCATATCCCTTAACCTCAGGGATCCGAACATTTCCCTGGAATGTACAGACGTTTCATATCATTTATTTCCCAGCGGCCCTTCCCCACACACGCATACATAAACACACAGGCTTCTATCCACATTCTCTTGATCACACTGCTGTACACAACCAGACAGCAGCCTAGCACAAGCACACAGGCATCCCCATCCATGTCACCATCCCTATCTACAGCCCTCTGCAGGAAATATAAATGTACACGATCCTGTATTTAGACGTACGTATTTATAAGACACAGATGAACATTATTGTCTATGGTTTGTGTGTGAATCTATTTATACAATATACACATGTGAAAATGCACATAACGTGGAAAACCAGGACTGCAAAGGGCACTAACACATGCCACTGATTCCCATGGCTGCTTAGGACCTTGCTGTGTGGTTTCTGCAGCCTAGGGAAAGCTTTTGGGTGGGATCCAAAGAACTTCCATTAGCCAAACATTTGGATTTCACTTACCTCTGTCTTTGTATCTATTTTAAGGGTAAAACTCCAGCCTGGAGCTAATAACCAAAACGATGGAGCAGATTCCCCCTCAGAAGCCCTACAGCAATTAGGATTCTGTGAATCCACTGCAGCTTTGCTCTGTTGCAGTTCTGTCCCCTTGCCATATTGACTCAGGCTCTAATGAGATGTTACCAAGCACTGAGGTTGCATTCAAGCTCTCACATAAGCAGCCAGCTGAGGATTGGACTCCTTTATCAGTTTGTGCTGCTTACTGTGGGCCAAGGTCTTCAGCCGGTGTAAATCAGCCCAGCTCCACCGAGGCCATGAAAAATGAGGTGCATAAGTTAAGCATCTGTCTCAATGGCTGGTGTTTATCTTTGCTCCCATGGCCTCAATTGCACTTAAGATGAACATAAACCCATGAAAACAGTTTAATGGGACATGGGCTTTCTGCTGATCATCTGCACGCAACCGATTTTTCCTCCATTTGATTGCTAGACCGAGTTCAACAGATATGCATGTTACAAATAATTTGTCATGCTCCGAGGCGTGTTCCACCCCAGGCCACAAAATGTTCACAGTAATTGAAATATACAGCCAAATTCCAAGCTAGCATAAATCTCTGCTGATGTCAAGCCATATGGAAATCCATATGATTTGAGGGCTGTAAAAAAACCTAACAGCCAACCATGCCTTCTAGTGAGAGACTTATGCAGCTCAATCTGATTATTCTATCAAAAAGAAGATTAAGAGATGGCTTCACTAGGATGTCCAAGCACAGATGGAAAAAGGAAATACCCAGTATGGAATGGTTCTTTATTCCAGCTGAGAAATGCCTCACAAGATTCATTGCTTGAAAATAAATGCCAGACAAATTCGAATGCATGATAAAGCATAGATTTTTTTAACATGGATGCTAGGATAAAGTGGACTCCACCATTAAAAGTCTTCACACCAAGGTCAGATGCTTTTCTTCACAAAATTCTTTCTTCTAGGATATCTTGGTGGGTTCAATATAGCCGTAACAGCATCAGCTGTTGAACTTAATGTTTTCTAAGAGGCTGTGACTATTTATAAGAAGCCAGTGAATTAAGGTTGAGAAAAGCCACTCTGCTATCAATAGGACTAAATTATTACAGATTGTCTTCCACTTGAAAATGCTTATGGGACTGCTAAGTAAAAAATTAGAGAAGAAAGCAGTGAACTTGATAAAACACAGAGCTGAAGGACAGACTAATGATCCCTTCTCTTCACAATTATTTACTTACTTCAAAGCCCAGTCAGTTACCCCTAAAATCAGAACATTTTTAGAGCTGTGAAATTAAATTCTTCCAGTTATAACAGAGAAAAAAAAGATGAGCCCTCTCAAACATGAAAGAAGAAATATTATTAATCAATGAGAAAGAAATTTGTGTCTTGCTAAATGTGCATTCTTCTGCAGCAAAAACAATGATTTTCAAAGGATCCCAACTGCCAAGTGCTGTGGTTGCTCCAAGTTTCAGCATTTAGCCCAAGAAAGGCCAAGGTGCCAAGTTGATTTTTAAAAAAAAGTCTTTGCACCATCTGTTCTCTAGTAGTGGTGCATTCCTCAGGCTGAGATGTCATCAGCTTCTCATTATTATTCTTAACGATTCTTCGAAGTCAATCAAAATCAGAGACAGAAGAACAGATTTGGGGTGTTTGTGCTGTGTTTGCACACTACATTGTGCCCTAAGTACATATGGTTTTTTGGTTATTTCCATCCATGGCTCTTTGGCAGCAGAGCTTGGAGTCAGAACCCTAGCTTGTCAAACGGATGATGATTATGTATTATATATAATCACAATGAAAAGGAGATTTGAGATGAAAATCTAAAATTGGATGGGATGGGAGTGAAACCAACTCACTCCAGGCAGCTTTCTAATTTCAGTCATTGGTTCAAATCCCTCCCAGAAGCCACGAGGCAATGCAGGATCCCTAAATTTCTTGGAAACTGGTCCCATGCTGTCACTAAAATCAGTGGGACGCTTTGCTGTGCCCCTGCTGGAAGCCTGGGAAGGTTTTAACCAGGGACATCCCTGGTGTGCACACACTCCCTTTGCAGTAGGGGCTAATTAGTCCTGAGAAGAACCAGGGGCTGCCAGGGCCAGGAGGGCACATTTGCCAACTGTGCTTTCACCAGTGGCAATGCCCACAAAGGAAGAAAAGATTGAGGAAATCCATGCTCCAAGATGCAGAAATAAAAGTCGTTTTCCTGAGAAAGAGCAGCAAAGCCCAGAAGTCCAGAGCTCCCTAACACATTCTTGGCTTCCCCCGGGCTCTGCACAGCTCCCAGCTGGATGAGTAACTGCTGATTTATCCAGCCACACAGCCCAGATGGGATTTAGGAAACAACCCAGCAGAGACTTGGATTAAACAGCCGGTGCAGAGATGCAGGGCATTTCCCTGGGATTAGTAATTGCCTGAGGGATTGGCCAGCGGCACTTCCATGTCTGATAAAGCTCAGGAGCAATGCTGCTAGGGCTGGAGGAAGGCAGGAGCCAAATTCCAACCAGGGGCAGCGCTACCACCCTAGAGAAAGGCCCTGTCCCTGAGGACATTTTTGTGATGTGCACTGGACCCAGCAGTGATTAACGGTGTTGGGTAGAGCCAGGATATGGGAACTATGTTTCTGATGTCCAAATGAGACTCCAGCCCAATCTGATGTGCCCTCTCTTGATGATCAGGAAGTCAAGACCAAGGGCAACTGAACGATGTCAGGCCTCTGCTTTTCAACAGGCTCACTAACCTGCAGTGTAATATTTGATGGTTAAATGGTTAAAGCAACAATTCGGGCTCAGATGAGGCTATAACATGACGGAATATTAATGATGTCATTATAATAGGGCTACTACATCATCTTGCCTCCATAAAGGCTCCCACCCTCATAGACCGAAACCTTGAGCCTCTCCAGGCAGAACTGAGCCCCTACACCCCAGGCTGAATGCAAGTAAATGTCCTTAAACTCTGGCTGCTCTATGACCCCGGGTGTTTTACCCTTAAAAAGGGGATGGGAGCAGTGATGAGAGGTAATTAACACTGAATAGATACCCACGTTTCCCTCAAAGCATGTGTCTTCACTACGTGGTGCTAGAAAAAGAAACAGAGCTGAGACTGATGGCTTCCACTCTCCATACAGATAAATGACAACAGTTTGTAGGACAAATCAGGCTTTCTGATCCTGCTCTTTAAACCCTTTATTGGCTGGAAGGTGTCAATCCAACAAGTGGCCCATCAGATAGATAAGGTTGGAATACACTACTCTGTGTGGCTGAACTGGGCCCCTCGGGGATCACCCCGGCAGAATAGAACCCAAACTGTCTTTGAAGCTACAGGAAAGGTGCTGCACAAACCCCCTCATAAACCCCTCTGTAAGACAGAAAAGTCAAGGGTTGGAACAACTCTTCCCTCTCCCCTCACCAGTTTGTTTCTGATTATTTTGCACACAGATCACAAGGAGGAAAAAAAAAGTGTCTTATTTCACTAAGGAGGGGAAGAGAAACACCCTTGATGGCATACTTTAAAGAAACATCTTTTCTTTCCTTTCAAAAACAACAATTCAAGTAAATTAATAGGCCTGGCCTGATGAGTATGAGTCATTTTCAGTACAAACTAACCACAGAAAAATCTGGTTTTAAATTTAGAGAAGGCAGGGAAAAAAGCTTATAACATAATTAACGCATTTTTTAAAATTAGGCAATATTACCATGAGAAGTGGACAACTATAAGTTTCCAATATCAGAGATCAAAATGGAACCCCTGAGTCATGACCGAGCAATTTCTTTAGTGACCAAATGATTAGTTTGAGATCAAAATATTACACCATGTAACTACCACAGAAAATAAACTCCACTCTGCATGTGCTTTTACAGCTTTCTACTCCATGAACATTAATAGTTTTACTCTGTCCATTTGCACAGATTAGCATCTGAGAAAAATCTTCCTTACTCTCTTCCCAAATTATTTTTTTAAAGCTGTGAGCAGTTGATGTGTCTGTGTCTACCCCTACTCGATTTATCTGTATTTGGTACAGATATCCTCCCCAAAACACAAACTGATTTTCTGGGGACATACACGTGTTTCCTGTTGGCAGCTGTGGGATTCATGTGGGCGTTCGTGACTTCTAAACACGCACATGCAGGCTCATATGCACTTGGTATTGTTCCTGTTGAAAACTCTGACTTGTAGTGATTTCTTCAAAAAGCATGTAAGAAACGGTAGCAGAGAGGAAAATCGTTCTCTAAAGCAGCACTCTGGTGCTGACACTTAAAAGACTTTTCCCCTACAGCCCTGAACATCTAGAGCAGCGAAAACCCAGCTCCTACGGTCAGCTGGAATGTGCATCCCGGATCACAGTCGCTTTAGCCACATACCTAAAGACACGCCAGCTCTTCTCTTCGCTGGCTCTGCTCCCACAGCTGGCTCCTCCATGTGGGCTGGGTCACTAAAGCAGCTGGAAAATGAACCCTCCTTTTTTTCTTCGTGGGCATCACAGCCCAGAAGGGCACTCGGCAAACCAGACTTCCTCAGGCTCAGCACTATAGTGATTTTCCTTTCCTTCCTGGCTTTTAGCTTGGGCAACTTTGGGTATATATCAAAATCATGCGCTTTCCTAACAAATACATCTTGTCAGCCTTGAAATTTTACAGTTTTACAAAGAAATAGTATCCATACCTATTCAATCCTACACACACAACACAGCTTTGCAAAGAAACGCTCTCTATATTGTGACTACACACATATACACTTATGTAAAATCAGGGATAAGATACAGCATTTTTGTGTGACTCAGACCCAGAAGCAGCTGATGTATTAGAGCTGAAAGATTATGTAGATATCGACCTGAGGCAGGAGTAGTGTGGGATAATTTAGTCCCATGGGTTAATTGACTATGAATGATCTTAAGATCACCAAACAAACTAACTAATGGCTTGTAATATGAGCTTTACATACCAGACACGTACAAGGCAGCAGTTTGCAAAATCCCCTGCATTACTCTATGTCTCCTGCCCTTGCAAATTCAGTATTACACAGAATATTGTGCGTGCTTTTTCCTGTAGTGTTTCTTATATATAAATATATATTGCAT
>VYZR01062170.1:5416-15767 GCA_013400675.1 Oxylabes madagascariensis
CAAAAGTTCAAAATTAAAAATCACTGTAGCTTCTGGTAAGACCTGGTAAATAATTTCCTTCCCATGACTATTAAAACTTTTGTAGTATGTAAATCATTCTAAAATGTGTCAGACTGTCTTCCAACATTGTTTGGAATATTATGTGCACAGCTTCCAGGAGAGTGGCGTCTTTTGCAAAGTTAAATCCATATTTTCTTAGAGTACAAAACCTTTCCCACAAAAATAAGTGAAAATGTTTAGCAACAGGTGATGAAGAAATTTTTTTTTTTTAATCATTTTTCACTGAGATCATCTGGTGCAATATTTGAGGTATTCAAGTAGCTTGAAAACTGTAACTAAAAAGATTTTACATTATTTGTTTCTGTCCAATCTTACTTTAATGTTTGTTAGGCTCCAGACTCTGCTATATATTGAAATTCTATTAATTAATGGCATTTTAGGCATTTCTAAATAATTTGTTATTATTGCTATTACTACTACTCTTTGGAAAGTTTCCCAAATCTAGTCAACAGCAATTTTAAAGGAAAAGCCAATTTGCATTGCTAGTATTAAAAAGGGATATGTGATAAAGTCAAATATACTTCATAGGCTTTAAAGTCATTATTTTAGCTGATGTTAAAATTACTGAAAAAATATGTGGAATGTTCCAGTTTAAGGGTTATAACTTTGAATTCAAAGCTGGATGATTGTTCAAGAAGTATCTTTTTTATAATGCAAAGGCTGAAGGCCTGACAATCTGCATGTTAGTTTTCGAAAGTGATTTTGTTACCTTCAGTACTGGGGCTATGAGATCAGGAGGACCTGAGTTAATTCTTTTCAGGTTGTATTTTGTTTCATCTCTAGTTTTCATCATATTGATTATAGGACTGGACAGTCCATTAGGAAGAACAGCAACACCAAAATACGTATATATTTTCTTGTGGAATCCAGTGTTATGTTAATGTTCAGCTGTAACTGGAGAAGTAAAGGATTTCATATTTTTTACAAATAATTCTGTGTTTGACTTGGTTGTTGAAATCTGGGAAACATTGCACAGAAGGGAGGTGACTCTAGTAAGAATTCAGACCCAGTGAGATAAATGTGGTGATCTCACTGCATGCAGCTGTGTTGGCTTTTCCTGCCTCTTTGCTAAACTAACAGCCTTACTGAGTTCCCTACTTGGAGTCTGATTTTTTGGAAGGCCAAGGGTGCAAGTAGGTAGGAACTTCTCAAAACAGAGCAAGAAAGAAGGATGTCTTCATTGATGTAATCTCTCAACTAACAAACTGAACGTTGTATATTAACTGTTTGCCTACTCTATCTTGCATATTCAGTGAATAGCTCCATAGAGACACAAAAACTACTTCAGTTTTTTTGCACGTGTAATTGCAAAAAATTAGCCTAATTATTACGTTTGGGTTTACAAGCCCCAAAGAGTTTATTCTTCACTACACATGTCATTCTTAGTTCAGTTCCAAAAGATAGATTGAATGAAATACTTGAAATGTTTCTGGTGATACTAGTTCAGCATCATAAAATACCGCTCTCATGTTTAGAGTAAACAGTTTGCAAATAATCCTTTGGCTGAAAACTGAAAAATTCTATGGTAAATACTGAAAATTAATAGAAAAGTAAACTCAATATATATCCTCTTTAAGATTGCAGATCTAGTGTCTCATTAATCCCATTTGGCACTGTGGAAGGTGCTAGAACAAACAATATTCTCTGTCATTTTAAAATACTATTCCTTATTTAAACCGCAAATAAAATATTCATTTCCACTGTCTCCTTGGGATTTCTAAATGTCAAATCATAAAGACTTTCTTGCAGTTACAGAAAAGGAAGCTTTCAAATTACATAAAATGAGTATGTTTGATAAGCCTTTAGCTCTCTCTATGCTTATATTAAGCATTTGATGCTTCCAAATTTCTCCACTAGCCATTACACTCCTGGGACTGCTATTCTACAAACTCTTCAGTTGCTCAGATTGCGTGCAGAACAAGCTCTGCAGGTACTGGTAATTTGGTGTGCTGTTAGATGTCAAAACAAAGGTGTCTGGTCTTTGGGAAATGTCCTTCTGTAGGGAAAATATCTTCTGTGGAGGGGGAGTGAAGGTGATGGGCTGCCATGCTGGAAATAGTGCATTTGTCCCAGCAGTATTAGTTTTACACTAATCTTGCCATTACTGAGATCTGCAGTTAAACAAATCTCTCCTGAAGTATGTGATCCTCCAGGCTGGGCTGTGGCAGCTGGAGCAAAGACCACTCAGGTGTGTGCACATGGTCCGAGGTAAGGGAGCTAAGCAAACAATCTTTTGGCACTACACATTTGTTCTCTCTTACTGCTCTGTGTGTCAGTGTCAGCTCACTGGCTCAGAAGTAGCACTCCTGTGAAACTACTTTGTGATACAAGATAAAGAAATATGTGAAGTACAGACTTAATTGTGGAAGCAGGTCCAGATAGGTAAAGAAAATCTTGAAGTGCTTCTGTACACTTCTGAATTGAGCCTCTGTTGGCACACCACTAAGGGTTAAGTCACACCGCCTCATTTAATATGATGAAATATATTGAATTCTGTTAACTGACAAATTTAATTAAATTTGCAGTAAAGCTTGCATGAGAATCATGGTTTTCTACTGGAATAAAATAACATCATTTTCCAGGATATAATGAATTATTAATATCTTTATAATGAAATATTAACATTAAAAACCCTAGTTAGCTGTCAAGTTGGAAGAACAAAAAGTCGGGTGATGTGTATATTCAAAATAAATTAGAATTTGGATCATTCTAGCAATTAGTTACTCAGTACATGTGTTTATAGTTATGACTTCACATGCTCTAACCCTGTAGAGTCATATCATAAATACATATTCAACATCAGTCAGAATATCAAGAATAGAATCCTGTATTTTTATGGCTAATATGGTTAATACTGTCATATTCTAGAAAATGGAAGAATATAATTGTTCTTCGAACCCAAATCAGACTCTCTGGAGTATGTTTGATTTTTTAATTTTATTTTCTTCCCCTATGTCTTTACTATGGTGGGGATAAATCCTCAAGTATATTCTAACTTCTCTTTCTATTGTAGGAACGGCAATGTTCAACCAGAAATTGTATATACTTATTTAAATAGAATAATTTTGGGGTTGACTTTCTGATGTAATAGAATATTTCAGTAGAAAGGACCTATAATGACCATTAAATTCAACCGCCTGACCATGCAAGGCTGGCCAAAAGTGTTTTCTGTGGTTTTGATTCTGAGAAGACTCAAGAAAATACAGGAACATGTCTCAGGTGCGTTACCTCCTACTCCTTCCATTCCAGATCTTACTAGTAAAAGAACTTCAGAAATATAAAGCAAAAATTTCTTGCAAGTCCAAACACAATTATAGTACTAAAGAGAGTTGTGTGATGTTGTGGTAATGATGTCATAACTTGGATGGAATAAATAGTGTAAGAGAATCAAATCTTGTAAAACATGTTTTTGCTCTCCCCCCACCTCTTTCCCCCACCTCTTTTTTAAAAGGATGCTTAATACAGGAACTTCAATTTACCTAATATCAGAAAAAGTAATTGGTGCCAGAGCGAATTTAAGCCTGGTAATCTGCATAAAAGAGGAAAAAGTACTAAGAAGCACAATATATTATATGCAAGGCTTTTTTCCTTTAATGATTTCTTAAGTGAGGAAACATCCCTTTCCTCAGCCCTTTAGCCATCTAAAGGCTATCAGTAAATACGCTCTGGAGTGAAAAGAAAGCAAAGATGGAAAAAGTATTTCCGGTGCTAAGTCTTAATTACAACCTGATTGCTGAAATTTCATGCTTTTTGCTTTAGCTATGCAAGATACAGCAACCACTGCTCCTGTTGGACTGTTTGTGACAGCATTTGTAGCTGCCTTTGTGACTGTAAGTTCAAATACTGTTGTGAGAAGTTACTCTGTAATAGCTTTTACTTTTATTCAGAAGACGAAGAAGAGGAAAAAGTAAAGGAAGAAACGGGGTTCAGGACTTGACCAAACCAAGGAAGGATTGATGGCCTTAAAGTCTCTTTCTAACCAGGATCTTTGACGGGACAATACATCAGAGGTCAATAATGTTATTCTGGATCCTGGATTTATTAAAGATGGGGAGATAAAGGGAAAAAACAATCGGGAAACTAATCTGTAGTTCTTTTGACTCATAAAACAATCCTGAGAAGAACAAAGACACCAGTTGTACCTGAGTGGAACTATCCATCTCCTTGTTGAATTTACCCTGTACACATGTAAATGAGTCTGAGACCCAGCCTAAACCCTTTTGCGCCCATGGGCAGATTATTCAACTAAACATCTTCCAGGTGATTTGCTTTGTCCGGGCAATCAATGTCTTCTACTGCTGGATAAGACAGGATCTGCAAGTCCCGTTTAGGAATGTGCGAGTTGTGCGCTATTTTCTCCCAGCCCCCTCTAGCTGGCACTCGTCGGTGCTCTGGGACACGCGATGTCCCCCGCTTGTGCCGCGGGGGCTTTGGGCTTCGGTTCGAGGGTTCTCTATCATGTGTGTCCCCACACGTTATAGAGAATTGCTCTGCACCAGGACCCCCTTCGAAACAATCAGGTGAACCAGACATGCTAAGCTCCTGAGGGTAACATCAGTTGTAATTACATGGTTATCTTGCACTTTGCATTTGAGATTTTCCCAGTGGTTTTGCACTTTTAAAACCTCTAAGTTCACCCAGGGAGGAATAAAACTGCAACTTTTTTTTTTTTTTTCCTTTTTACAGTCAGTCCCCATTACTAATTAAGGCTGTTATTACAGTGTTTATTGCGAATGTTAAAGTCTAACGTTTCTCAGCTTGCAAGGTTCAATTTTCTAGGAAGCTCTTTGGTGACTTGCTACTCTCAACTCTCCAGAGTCATTCTCTGAATCTGCTAATGGATGTAAATGTACACATCTGTGCTCACGTTTGGGCTAATGATGCACATGTTCATTTTGCATAAGCTTCCTTTCAGCTGAAGTCTCGGAATTGTACTGAGGTTAGAAGTTAATTCCTCCATAAAGACATTTCCATATGCAAATTGCTCTCTGAAGGCAGAAATAAGATTAATATTACCATACAGTTTATATTATTAAGTTTGTAATACTCTTACAGTTTAACAGCTTAAACACAATTTGGTTCATAGACATTGTATTAACTTTCTTATACCTGCCTAATCTATAATCCGCAAAATTCATCAGGGTCCAACAAAAGAAATGAGGTGCCTGTTAATTAGTATTAAAAACTCACGAATTACAAATAAATAGCGTTGTATTTAAGCACGCCCGCTGAATAAGCCCGAGCAGAAGGATATTTTGTTTGCGTTATCGATTGTTATTTGCACATTGCGATTTATTTTTGCCCGTGGGTGAGCGGAGACGGCAAAGTCCGTTGCCTGTCCCTGTTTAGAAGCGGGCCCTGAGAAACTTGGAAGGGATCAATGCCGGGAGTGCGGGACCAGCGGCCCGAGCCCCCTGCGCGGCGAGCCCCCCGTGCTCTGCCTGCTGAGCGCCGGGGGACGCGGCTCGGGGCTGGCGCGGGCGGAGGACGTCGGAAACTGGAGCCGAGGAACCCTAAAGCGAAGGCAGGTGGCCGTGCTGGCGGAGCTGGGGTCGCCGCCTGCCCCTCGGTGCCTGCGGAGCGGGGCCGCCCCCGGGTGCGCGCCCTGACGGAGCCGGGTTCCCCTCCGCGCTCCAGCGCTTTCCCCGGCCGGGGTCGGGGCACCGCTCCCGGCCGCGACCGTCTGTACCGAGTGTGGACCCGTTCCCGCGGTGCCCGCAGCCCCCTCAGGGCCGGTCTCGGCGGAGGGTGTCGGTGCCGGGCGGCCCAGCGCCCCTCGGGGCGTGCGGCCGTGCCCGTCCGGGCGGGTGGGTGCTCTCCGGCGGCGGAAGGGTTAACGCTCCTTAGCAGCAGCTCGTATCCACCTACCCCTCAGCTGCTCTCTGTAATTACTCGTGGCTTGGATTTTTTTCTTGCTCGGGTCCGCTGAATTGTGCTCCTTTTCAAACGTTTTTCTGAGGTTCGGATGTTGCAAGGCAAACAAAATACGCTCGCTCGTCTTTCTGTTCTCGCGTTTGAATACGCTATGTAAATTGTAGGTTTCAAATGCTCAAATTGCGTATTTCCATGCAAAGGGGATTTTTGTGTTGATATACGATCGGGCAGCCTTTTTTCTGTCCGTTTGTTTAGTCCTTGTGTTAAATATTCTTTCTGTACTGCATCTCCACTTTTCTCTATTGATTTTTGTTAATTGTTTTGTGGATTAATTGGTTGTAATCAGCCTCAACTATCTGATTTTTTCTTTCCCGTGGCTTAATCTTTTTGAGACTTCAGGTTTCCAGAGACACAAAAGTTTAAAAAATTCTCGACTGCTTGACTAGATCGGGTCATGCTTTGCAGCTCATGTCTTCTCATACTTTAGTTGTGCCTTTTGCTGGGAAATATCCTTAGGATAATATTGCAGTATTGGTCTGAGGGCACTTTTAGTATTGTCAAGGCAAAAATTTGGCAAACATTGGCATTTCTTTACTTGTGAATCAGATATGAATCATTCTTGTCTTCTGTGAAATGTGTATTTTGCAAACTTACTAGTCTGGGCAAGTAAATTTCAAACAACAGGTTGCTTGAAAAATGATTGTGTTTGCTGATTCTGGCATGTGACTGTGATTTTGTTTTTTCTTTTCTCTGCCAGGATGATGGAAACATACCTTGCATTACAGAGACAAGTGAGATCTGGCCTTTGCCTTAATATTGTCTAGATAAACAGGTTTATTTTCATAAAGTTTGTGTTATCACCAAAAAGCTTAAAGAGCAGTTTCTTGCATCTCTATGAGATGTATTATGCAGGGTTATGCAACACATTGGACTTTCCTAAATCATTAGTTCCCTAATGGCTAGGGGTTTTCTCTTTTCCAAGGATTTTCAGTTTTGATTGATTATGATTTAAAGCAGTGTTTGCTATGAATTACTTTGTTATGTCATTCTTTTTTTCAGGTAAATCTTTGACTTTTTCTGTATATTATTAATGGTTTTTCATTATATTCCTATGATGCTTTAAAGTACAAAGTGAGCAGCAGTAACTCCCCACCAGATCTAACATACAGGTTTCCTTTTATGTAGGAATACAGCTGGCAACTTTACTGATCTCTGCTCTTTTATAGTTTTGACTTTTAAATTATTTTTAAAATATCAATATCATCAGAGCATGACAATTAAACTTTCCAGTAAGACAAAAGGGTCAGATTTTTTTTTCTCTCACATGATGCCGTGTGTCTCAGTTCTGACTCGTTGCACGCTCTTATAATTTGTGTCTTTCATTATCATTAAGAACAGAACAGCATACCTAGGTCTTTAAATGCAGAGCTTTCCTTAACTTGGTGAGGGAAACCCTCACTACATCAATGGCTTAGTGGCTGATTTAGATCACAGTCCGAGGGATGCAAGGAAAACAGGTAACAGCTACATCTCGGTAGTGGCCAATTGCTCATGTCAAGTCCCTGTTTGTGCTGCCTTGCCAGCTGTCTTGTTAAGAACTAGCAGCTGGTACAGCTCCCTGGCTGAGAAACCCAGACTGTGTGTGGGTTAAAACCATATTGTGAGTGGGCTAAATACATCATGTTTATAGAGTCTGTAATTTTCAGCTGTCTCAAGTCTGGCATCAGCAAGTGAAGATGTGAAGTGGTATCTAAGTGTGTTACAAACCTCTCAAGATGTTTTGCTCTGCAAGGTTTCTCTTGCCCCTGAAGCAGTGCCTTTTCCAGTTAGTGAGACTGTTTCCAAGGTGGCATCAGCTATAAGGTCATGGCTTGTGGATTCTCCTGCTCTGACACTTGGCTCCTGGTAGTACCCTTTCTTCATGCAGCTTTTAACCCAGGTATTGCACTGAGGCTTTGTGCAGTAAGCTAACAGAATCAATTTTGAATTGTTGAAGTCCTGTTAAAGGCCGTCTGTGCAACACCATAAGCTTTCTCTTTGGAAGCTGGAAAATCAAAATGATCGTTAGGAACTATGCTATAGAGCTGTAAGGATCCATGTGGTGGTAGCAGTCTTCCAACATAATGTTAGCCATCTAAAAGTTGTGTTTATCTAAGACAATCACTTAAACTTATTCTGCTGGTCAGCTAGGAAAGGACAACCTTCAAAAGGCAGTTCTTGGCCAATTTGTCTGAATCATTAGTTGCATTACAAGAAAAAAAGAAAAGATAAAGTACTCAACTGCAAACCAGATTATTTTGTCCTCAGATGTCTTAGTACATTTCTTTGGCGTCTCTCATGACAGATTGTGAATTCTGCTAATGGATGTAGTAACTTCACAAGTGGTTAACCTCAAGGAAGGAATGCCTGTCTTTGTACATGTCGGGTATGAGCATGTGTTGTCTTCAAGACTATAGCTGTAATTATGACCACAAGAATTCGAGTCCTAGGAAATTAGAAGCCTTACAACTCAGCTTGTACATCTGGAAACTTTGGGGATTAAATCTTTGCACCTTGTAGGTGGTGAAAGGTTTACCAGGACCTTATACAGGGCCAGAAATCCATCTACAGGTAGGTCTAAGTGGGTAAATCTGCTTCCCAGGAAGGGATTATGTATCCCCTATTGACTTCTGCCATCAATTTTCACTGTCTTCTAAATGTTCAAATAAGGTGAATGGTGTGGAATGCCGTATCTTTTTTTCAAAACTGAAGGGCGGTAAAATTTCAGAAATTGATTGAAAAAAATGAAAAGACGCAGTCCTGTGGCAAGACCAGGGAACACACGTCAGTGTTCGAGATTTATTATCTTTTCTGAAAAAACTATGGATGCAAATACATGAGCACATTATTTAGAGCAAGAGTGCACTTTTTAAATGAATGTCCTGATCACCTGCATTTCTGCAGTTCAGTTTGCACCTTGGAGCACATAAACTGATTCTGTTTGGGACAAAACTGAGCAGAAGGAGGAGCTCATTTAATGTACTCCAAGTGCTAATGCAAATTCAGTCTACAGGATCATTTTGGAGATAATTGTAAATAAAAACCACAAAAAAGGTAGTGTGAAAGTTGTTTCCTTGATGCTTAGTATTTCACTCTACCACTGTGCTCCTACTGGTAAGGTTTTATGCTGTTTACTAATGTAGACTTAGGATATAGTCTCTTGACCAACTTGACAACCTATTTTTAAATTTAGCATAATCATTATTATATATTGACAGAAAAAATAACAAGAAAAAGAATAAACATCATAGAACAATGCTAAAAGAGTTAACAACAGACATTAATGCTAGGTCAATGTGTCCCTTAGATAAACACAGAAACAAATAGTGCTTTTTTAATAGGAAATAATCCTAAAAGAAGTAGCTTACTGGAATGTGTAGCTTTCTTATACATCAGTTCTATAGAGATACAGTTTCTGAAGGAAAACCATTAAATTAAAGAGCTTTTGCTCTCATCAATCCTGAAAATCCTTCAATAGGTACTTTTTTTGACAGGAGGTATTTCCCATAATACTGAAAATGTTTCTCGGTGGTGATATACTAAGGTTTGTCAGTCAGTTGCAGTGAAATGTCTAGAAGTGTGTAAGACTTCCTTGAAGTTTACACCCTTAGGTGTGAAAAAGACTTGCAACTCTAAGTTAGTTACCATACTCTTCTTGGAGGGGGATTCACCTCATTTGGAAGTAGATCAGGCAAAGGACCCTCTGGAGGTGTCATGTTCCTTCTGTTGACTATAAGCAGAGCATCAGGTGACTATCTCAGATGTCTGACTGGGTGTCCGGAGTTAAAGGAGGTGTGATTCATCTTGCTTTATTAAGGTAACTGAACTAAATATCTCAGCACAACTCCTTCAGCTTGAAACAGAGGGCAGAACTGACCAGTGTGCTTCAGGATCCTCCAGAGGTGCTCTAGTAGTTCAAAACTATGCTGGTACTCAAAGAGCAGACAGTATGCTCCAGAGCTGAGATTGAGAGTGGAGCCCCTGGTCCAAGGGCAGCAGACCTGTCTGCTGAGCTAGAGAGAACGGATGTCTTTTTGCTGAGCTGTTTCTTAATTCATTATGCTCTTTTAGGCCAAGTTTTAGTTGGCATTTATAGATATGAATATTTATAGAAACCAGTTCTCTCTGTGGGCTCTTGGGTTTGCCAGCTGTGAAATGAAATTAAAGAATTATCTTCAATTTACTTTTGAAATAGGGGCTGGCTATACAATACAGTAATTTTGCTATCTGAATCAGGGGCCTCTGGTGAACAGAAGGTACTATTTTGCAGAACTTCATGGTGGTTTTGTGGTTGTGTGGGTGATGGAAATGCATGAAAAAATCTCTACTAAGCATTTTTGAAGAGAAAAAGTATTACTAGCTGCAAAACTGAAACTAG
>VYZR01062175.1:0-17500 GCA_013400675.1 Oxylabes madagascariensis
TTTTTTTTTTTTTCATGAACATGGGCTCTGGATGGTGAAAGGGAGATGTGAATGTCTAAATCACTGTGCAAACAAAGGGTAGCACAGAGCATTTGTCATGTAAATCAGGAGGCGGGTGGTGTGTGTGCTGGGAGGGGAAGGCAAAGAGTCTTCTGCTCCAATTCCCTGCCAAGCCTAGTGCAGTCCCCACACTCCCACCCCAGCAGGAGTGGAAGATGTGGGGTTTGAACTGCCTTTGCTCAGCAGATGCTTGAGTGCAAACACATCTTCTATGGCTGTAGGTGCCTGATCCAGGCACTCCAGCTTTTCCACACTTCTGCTTCTGAACTGGTGGAACAATAAACCCTGAATATGCTTTTCCTCTCAGCAAGGAAGAAATCTAGCAGAAAGTCAACCTGTCCATCAGCTCTGCTTTCTTCTGCCCTTATTTTCTTCTTCCTGCTCTTATTTTTTAATGTTGTTTTTTTTTTCCCTCCCACCTCTTCCAGATTTCAGTACTGTTGACATTTTTGGCAAAATCCCTGATTTTGAGGTGGAGGAAAAACACGTAAACGCCCCACACCTTACGAGCTGAAATCAGCCAGCTCAGCAACTGCTGGTGGGTGCCGCACTAGCGCAACCCGACACAGGGCTGCCGGCCCACATCTGGGTAACTCAGGCAGTTTCCTGTGAAAATGGGAACACTGTCAAGTCTGGAGCAGAATGTAAGAATAATAACGCTATTTCCCCCAGTGAAAGCTGATCTTGTGGTTCGTACAGCAGTTGATCAAACGCACACGGCAAAGCCCAGCGAAGGGAGTCCTCAGGAGTTTGTAAATAGTCTCTAAAGACAGGGTTGAGCAGGAATATTTGTGCTTTTCTTTTTTAAAAAAATTTAATGTTGGAGAAATACTTTACAGACCGTTCTTGTTCTCTTGAAGTCCATTTGCAACTGATGGTTAAGGCTGCGGGACAGGGCTCTTGCTGGATATGTTGAGACAGAGAAGCTGTATATTTACAAGATATCCATGAAGTGTTGCCCTCATTTTCTATTTTCCATGTGATCACTTAATTTAAGAAGTCCATGCCAGAAAAAAATTGTTGTGTTTCCCCTGCCTCTGGATACTTGCTATCTAAGAGTTTTATGTGAACAATACTCCAACGTGTCAGAGCCACACCTGCAGCCTGTGCCTCATGGCTGTGACTCGGTGCCAGCAAATTACTCCAAAAAATAAAAGCAAACAGACATTGCCTCTGACCTGTCAGAACCAGTTCACAGTGCTCCCCCAGCAATCAGCTTAACAGAAAAATTAGGAGCTATTATTGTAAGATTATATATTTACCTTGTTAAAAATATTTGTATGCAAGCCACTTTTGCAGAAAAATTACCCTGAACATGCTTGAATGTAGTAAATGAAAGGGTTTGTTATTTTAATAACTGCTCAGGCTCTGCCATACTGCATTTTGGGAAAGAGGTTCATTTTTTAAAGGTCTTTCTTCTTGCACTGTTCTGTGTTTTTGAAATAGGGCTCAGGGAAGCTTGTCCACACCAAACCCTGACCCTAAACTTGGGGAACAGTGACCCGAATGCCCCCTAAGCATTAGCTGAAGGTGAGCACAAATCAGCACATATATATTCAAATTATTCTGATTCTGCAATTTGCCCCTTGTGCTCGTTTTGCGCCCTGTGGGCTTCCCGTCATGCCAATCCAGAGCTGCATTTTCATCCCTGCTGTTCCTGGGGGCTGACAGAAATCTGAGCAGACTCCAGCATGGAAACCTGCCCCACTCCAACCAGTTGTCTATTTTGCTGGTGCTGGTGGATGTGGGGGTGAAGTTTTTCCTTCCCGTTACATGAAGGAGGACCTGGACACCTGCAGAAGGTCAAAGTGTCCAAGGAGGGGTCACCAAAAGACACCTGCCTCCCCAGGACACACAATGTCCTTCTACAAGCCTGAGAATCTGCAGCTCAGCCTCTCTGCTGCTCTTCTGTATCTGCACTGGCTTCTGGGACTGGATTTTTTGGGATGCCAAAAGCTAACTCCCAAAACTAGGCTCACAGGAGATACAGCCAGGACTGCCTGCTGCCTTCTTCCACTCCTCCCTTCACTTCCCTTTGCTGCTGGAACTAAATAGGATTTTTACTTTAGCACCCACACCTGCAGCTGCTGAAAAGCCCTACTGGAACCACTCCAGCAGCAAAAGACAGGCAGGTCTAAAAGGATCTTAAATCAGGGAAAGTTAATTTCCTTTCTGGATAGTAAGGAAGCTGCGAAGTTGAACACTGCTCATGTTTTCCAACTGCAGGGAAGAATCAAAGCAGCAATCACAGAAAGTTTTCCTGAACTTAAGAGCTACTAGACCAGGGTTGAAAATGTACAAAATTGTGCTGGGATCTGAATGAAACGAAAACCATGCCACTAAAAACCAAGCTAACTTCCAAGGACCATTTTTAGCTCCATCCGCTGAAGGAATTAATCCTAAATGCAGGCTGGGACAGGAAAAACAGAAAGAGCTGATGGAACAGCATGTACAGGACCTATTTATGCTATCTGGTCATTTCAAGTTGTTTGAAAACAGAGCTGTCTGGATTAAGAGAGATTCCAAGCACCAGGGTACAGTTTTGACAGCAACACAACATCCTGTTATTTGAATCATTGATTTGTGATTGCACAGGATTCAGAAGTCAATATGACAATTAAAGTGCTATATTTAAAGTGAAAGAGTGCCCCCCACAAAATACAGAATAAAATTAACTCCCCAAACCTCTTATCTACCAGTATCTGTGACAGTTATCGAATGAAATTGAAGTGCAAAACCCCCAGTTTATTTCTCTTAAAGACATTTCTTATTGAGGAGCTTGCTTCTTGCATATTAAATTCAGTAAGCTTCTGCTGTGTGATTAAAAAAAACAGAGGAAATTTATAACAGCTTTTTATGTAGTTAAGAGTCAATTGACTGAGGAAAGAAATCCAGTGATCTATAGATCCTAGGGAAAAAAATGGTTGTTGTGATTAAAACCTGCTTAGCTAAAAAGACGGAACAGTATATCTTCTACTGACACGAGAACGTTACCTTTTTTTTTTCTTTTTAAATTTTCTAGTATGTTCCGGCTGAAGAGCCTGAGTTTCCCCGCTCGTAGCAACCACACAGAGGAACTCATGGCATAATCACAGAACATAAAAGCCAATAATGGGGATTCAATTAGTGGTTTTCAAAGGCAGAGGAATTTTTTCTGCCAAATATCAAATTGTTCCTGCAGATAAGGCACCCGGAGCGTGTCACAACTGCCGATCTAAATTTTTCATGTCCCCACGTCGGGACAATTTCTGTCATCAGCAAGGTCTGCTCTGTACATGGCAGAGAGCAAAGGCAGGAGGAGGTGGGCTCAGCCTTACCTTCCACGTCGCCGCGTTGCGTCGGAAGTAGGCGAACATTCGCGTGAACCAGTTGTAGATTTCGTTTAGTGTTAGCTGTTTTTCAGGAGATTCCAGGATGGCCTTGTGGAGCAAAGCGATCGCAAGATCAGTTACCAGCACACCAGCACAAAACACACTCACAGTTTTACTTTGCCAGATACAGAAAAAGCAAAGAAAGGAAGAATGAAAAAGAAGAGATTTGGAGCAAAAAATCCAAAGGAGGGTTTTCACAATATGAACTAAGATTAATGGCTGTATTTAACAGTTCAATGGCAAAATTCAAAATGGAATTATCTAATTGTTTTGAGTTTTTATTTCTGTTTCCTTACAGAAATATTAATTTATTAGTCATTCATAAAGCAGAATCAAAGAGAAATGCAAAACATTTCACTAGCTGATTAAAGCTCAGTAATTATTTAGAGCTCAGATTAATTCTAGGGATCAGAGATTACTGTAGCTTGTGATAATTGACTTGCCATCTTTAAACAGGCTCATTTTCACTGTTGTGTGAAATGAATTTCCTAATAATCACATCGTATTGTAATACTTAATCAAAAGCAATTATGTTATATATTGCAGTTCTAAAAACCCTTATAGTAAAGGTTTGAGCATTTGAGCACGCATACATACCAAAGGTTTGAAAATCTATTTAATCCAGCACATATAGGGAGATACATTTTTTTTCCTAATCCAGACGCGTGTGCTTGGCTCAGCTTACCTGTCTAATTAAAGATGCATACGTGAATGGTGGTCTAACTTCCGCGTTCTTATAAAATTCTTGGTTCTGGGCAATATCTGCTAAATGAGAGCAGTTGTTCCGTTATCATCACAGCCCCGTGCCGCCGGGCCGCGGGCGAGCAGGGAGGGGCCGTGCCAGCAGAACCCCTTTACCTGAAGAGATGGGGACGTTGTACTTGTCCGAGTACCGCCTCCGGATGGGCCCGACGTTGTGCATGCTCGTGGTAGTGATGACCGACGGTCCCTGCGTGACGGGAGTGATGGNCCATTTTAAAAGCAAAGCCCAGAGTAGGTTAACACTGGAATAATTAAATTAATCACACTGCATGAAATACTGTGAGCATTCAGCCCAGCACAAGCGGCACCACTCCGTTTTTCCCTCCTAGGATGGAAGGCATTGGTGTTACCTGCACGAAGCCTGGCCCCACTGTTGTGGCAGCGTGCCACAGCAGGCTGTAAAACACACCTGCCTCAGGATTGGGTATCAAACCCAGCTCCAACCCGACTGTTTTCGATACACAACCCTATTTATACAACCAGCATCCACATTCCTCCCCAACCCTTTCTTTCTGCCCTACAACGTCCTTTGAAAGATGACGCTCCATCCCAATAGGTCACTGCTGCTGAAGTATTTTAAACAAACAATCTGATCCCTTAACTGCAACATCAGAGAAGACGACCGAGAAAAGGGCTCTTTGACTACTTCCACATTTCTTTCCCTTAGGCGGTTTCACGAAGAATACTGGTGAAATCCTGACCTCACTGAAGTCGGTAGCAAAATTCCTACTGAATTTAACAGGGCCAGAATTTTAAAACTTTAGTTCGTGATTAAAATTCCTTTTTTGCTAGACATTAAACCTTCTGAGATGAAGGCAAGGCACACGATGCAGCTGTGCCCCCAAAATCTCATGTTTATCCATAAGGCACTGTATTAATTCTCCTTGTATGAAAGTAACCAGATAAGAAAACTCCCATTAGCATCCCTCATATGAGTTAATAGCCACAAATAATGTTTCTTTTTTAAAAATAATAGGATTTATCCCAAACAAAGGTAGTGGAACATAAAGAGCTGTAGTATTACAGAGAGGATACCAACACAAAAAGCCCATGGCCACATAAGAAAGGGCTCAGCTGAGGGAAGATAAATTGTGATTGCTTGTCCTTCCTGACAGTGAGAAGGAGCTGAGGGAAGCCCCAGCCGAAGACTCCTGGCACAGCCCGGATGCTGCTCCAAGGGAAGGAGGTGGTGAGCAGCAGACCTGCAATCACCCACCTTTCCCTGCAGGTGCTTACAAATGACTCCTTGCCTTGTCCTCCTGTGGGAATTATTTAACACTCTGTGGCAAAGCCAGCGAGTGTGAACCCAGAGAGGGATGATGAAGGTGGTGAAATGCAGGTATTGATCCCCACTCCAGCATGAACCACTACCTGCAGCCTGGAGGTTTAAACCCTCCTGGTGCCATGTACTGCTACCATGTGCCACCCAGTCTCGTTGACTGGTCTGATTTAAGGACACTGATTAGGGACATATATACAGTAATGTCTCCCTGTTATCCATCTATCCATCTATTACATATGATAAAAGGACCAGTGATGATAATAATAGTGCAACTGACAGGTCTCACCATGAAATTAAATCTACTGTATTTTATCTCAGTTTCTAAATGGACATTTTAACAGTCCAATAACTGCAAGGAAATCTGCATCAATTTTAAGTGCCCTTCTCAGTGCAGGCTCGGCAGCCAGGCCCTCCCGTTGGAAAGATCACTGCTCCAGCTTCATCATTACGGCTCCCAACTACTCCATTTCAAAAGAGCCCCCTTCCTTTTTCAGCAAGTAAAAACTTAACATTTAATCTGTTTCTACTAGGGAACCTTGAGAAAGGATCCACAAAGGTCAGCATTCCCTGCTTAAAGAATCTGAATCGAGTTAAATTTCTTTAGGCTTTTCAGCATAGGTAGCGACGAGGAATAAACACAGAAGAGGACGAGCAAAGGGGGGGGCTTTAACAGGCTTGACAAATGACACTGTGATTCACACCCACTGCTGGGCTGCCACTAATAAGCTACAGAGGAAGCAGCCAATCTCAGCTAATTACCAGATAAAATTGTATTGTAAGGACTCTAATTAGGAGATGCTTATGGAGGTGATCTAATGATTAAACGCTGCATCCAAGTGACCCCACCATCAATGTGCAGTGGTGCAAGATGTCACCGGAATATTTTGTAGAAACAGTAATTTTATTTCAAGGAGGGGAGGCAGTAATATTTGTAATAATGGCTATGAGGTAAACTAATTAAAAGACAGTTCCTAAAGGAAGACTGTGGCTTTGAGCAGCTGTGGCCGTTCCAAAACAAAGTGCCAAATCTCAACAGAGGAGCTGCAGTCAAGTGGAAAATTTCTGCCTGACCTCTGCTCTCGCTATTAATTTGCAGGAAACCTAATGACACATATACATATTCCCACAAAATTGTTCTAATTGCTAATTTGCCAAAGGAGCCCAGTTTCCAAATTAAACATGACTGCAGTCTGTGAGGAAAGAGAGAACAAAAAGCTGGAACGCAGCGAGTCTGCCGCGTTTCACCTCCGACGACCATTTGCGAGCCTGAACCAACAAGTTAATGAAACACGACCTTGTCCATTGCTAGCGAAGTTTTTCCGTTTTCCGTGTTTTATTTGATGACACTCTCCTCTTCCAGCTGGGTTCCCCAAACCCGAGCCAGGGTGAGGGAGGAGAGGGCTGCACTCCCTCCGCAGCCTTTCGCTGCCGCTTCCTTTGTTGCATCGATAGCGCCAAGGCTGAAAAATCGGTTGTGAATTAGAGCAGAATAACAAATTATGAATGGTGTTGGTTTTGTTGCCATCTTGAATTATTAATCTGAATGGTAAACTATTAAATCTTAATATTGGCGTCAATTAGAAACGTGGAAGCGGCCGTGGATGACTGTGCAGGGCAAAGATCAGGGAGGGACTGGGCTGGGAGGGTTTCTTTTCCTGATGGAAACTCTACATGGTTTCTCCCTGTTTGCGTTTGCTATTTAAAAACAAGTTACTATGATTAGAAAAGTTGTTCGCATTGGTATTTCGTACACAGGCTATTTCCCACATACCGTAATTTTTGGATGAGTATCACTGCTGGTAGAGGGGAGGGAGCCACAGAGTGAGCACTTCAACAAGCAAGAACTCTTGCATTGCAGCCATGCACAATGTGAGTACTCACAGAGTACACCCCTGCACCAAGGAGTTAAAATGTTTTCGTAATATTTGTCCTGGGAATGAGGGGAGGGAGGATTTCCTCCAGCCTTTAAAAAACAACCAAACCCAAGAATAATAATAATAAAAAAACGAAGAGAAAACACAACAAATCCCACAACAGTTGTAAGTCCTAAAATTCTGCAAATTCAATCACTGAACTTTGTTGATTGGCTTTGTTCAGTTTCGGTTTTTGAGAATATTTCCTCATACTGTTTTGACTTGGTCATTCATAACCACCCTAATTGTCTCAGCATTCAATATCCTGCTTAGGACTTTATTATTAACCCTCCCTTTCAAGAAATAGTCATATCTCCCTATCAAAGATGAAAACTGAGTAATTTGCTTTTTTTTTTCTTTAGCTATAAACAAGGCATAGGTAACCCATCCTATTACCCAGTTAAAAAAACCTGATTTCCAGTTAGTGGCTCTCCCACTAGGACTAAGTCTGATTTCTTTTTGTGAAAATATTTTACGTGACAATAGCAGCTGCATATAAAGTAGCACAGAAATTCCTTTAAAAAAGGGGAAAAAAAAGTTTCTAAGGGTCACAGTGAGGCCATATCCAGTGACTCCCCTGCAATGGGTGCTGCTGCTCTGGGCCAAGCTGGGGCTGAGGACTTATCTGCACTGAGTTCCTGGGACTGAAATACTTTGGAGACTAAACTCCTTTTCTTGACATTGAGGGTGAGAGAGAGAAAGTGAATACTGGGCCTAAAACTTTGTTCAATGCTGAGTCTTCCTCTCCCTGTTTCAGCCTGGACACACCAGTGTATTGGATGCAGAGCCTAGCACAGGCAGCAATCACTTAGCAGGTGTTGTTATTGGCAGGAATACTAAGGAAACTGAAGCTGAGGAGTGAGACTTAATGAAAACCAGTATATAAAAACAGCTTTTGTTGTGCTTGAGAATCTCTTTATTGCTGCATATCGTTATTTTTTCAAACTATAAAGTACGGCTACAGCAGCTAAAATGCTCAGTCATTACCTCAACAGTTAAAAGACTTTTTTTTTAATGCTTTGTTATTACAGTTGCTAAAAACAGTATTTCAAAACAATCATAACTGCTATGGTTATGGTAAAAAAAATACATTAAAGAAGGGATATCTAACAGCGCATCTTATTTAAGGTGCCAGAAGGGCCTTTAAAAGTTTTCTGTCTATTTTTAAAAGATGGTTATAGCACCTAGTATGAAGAATTACTTGTTGGTTGATGCTTTTTCCTTCTCCTTCCCGTCCTATGAACTTCGACACAAGTTAATCCTCCCAGAAGAAAGCACATTTCCATTTGAGCCTATTATGCTGATGGCTAACACCGATGAAAACAGCATGTCGGGGGGGTACCTTAATAGCAAAACCAGGATGACAGTTCTTGAGAAATGACTGTTCCGGCTTTTGTGTTGTGGTTTTGTTTTTTTACCTTGAAAAAAAGTTTACCTTACCAAAACACGTCACAGCTTTTTCTGTCTCGTGGCTTTGTTCTCACTTTACTCAGGCCCCTCAGTCCCACCAAAACAACACATGTGGCACGAACGGGAACAATGCTGCCTGCTCCAAGTGCTGAGCTCTGAGATAGCTTCGTTTTCTTTTAAACTGCTGCCATTGAGCATTTTCATTATAAAGCTGGGAGTTTTTGAAGGTGATCCTGAGCACTTCCCCAGTTCCTGGGGTGTTCCCCGGGACTCCAGACCCCTTCCAGCCTGTCCAGCAGCCCCTGGGGAGCAGCACCAGACACTGACAGCACCTCCCTGCCCACGTGGTCTGCCAATGATTTGGGCCACCACCGCTGCGCCACACAGGAATGTGCTTAAATCCTAGACTTCAGTAGGACTAGAGAGATTTACTGAGCAGATGTCTCGGTGGGCTGAAAGGCAGGGGCCACTCCACCACCCCTCCCATGCTCAAAATTACTGCAAAGAGCTAAAAGACACCCAAAGGTGGGGATGGAATGGATGGACATGGCTAGATCAGGACAAATAACCCTTCCCCAGAGCTGGGTGAGTTTTGAATTGATGCATAACCATCAAGACCTTGGCTGTGGTCCAACTGGTCCATACTGGTCCAATACCACCTGCTCAACTACTGTCTGAAGCCCAGAAGGCAAAGATGCCATGAGTGGTCAGTGTGGATTATGCATGGCACGTGGTTAACACAGATGCTCATACACCCTATTACCTGCCAGTAACAAAATAGTTTAAAACAAGCATTAAGATCCTTTAAGCAGAATAAAAACATTTCCTCAGTCATGAAAAGGCTGTAATTTTAAATCCCAACTCACTGCCATATTTGCATTTGCAGCCGCTTTTTCCTTTAAAATCACCCAAGTACCATAATGTATTAGTTCTAACACACACCTTGCATTAGTTACATTGGCAGAAAAAAAAAATTAATTACTGGATGTAAAGACTACTTTGCAGTGCAATAATGGTCATCAGATCTTTTTACCAAAGTCCTATCCCACTGAGTTAAAAGGACGAGGGTCTAGCAGAGTCTATGCAATGCCTGTGTATTTTTTTCACTAGGAAAGCACAATTTATGCAAAACACTATACTTCTACATTTTATAATTAATTTTCAAATGCTTCACCTATACATATTTTAATAATTCCTGATTTATCAGATGGTATCTATAATAAATTTTTCTATATTTCAATAAATGAAAAGAAGGCAGTTTCAATCCAACAACAGAGTGCCACACAATATAGGCCTGTCAGGCACCAATTTTTACTTCTAACATGTAAGTTAAAGGATAAGGAATTTATAATGCTGCCTGTGAACGAAACCACTTTTCATACACAAATGTGATCTTTTTTTTTCCAAAGGGTAATACAACAGTACATTTACATAAACTAATCCAAACAATCTATGTATTTGACAATGGCAAACCTCACACAGACTGCCTATTGTTGGTTTACATCTTGGAGTTCTTTATGTTGGCTTGTAACACTGCTCTAGCTGTCAAAGGTTTGACTTGGACTCTAAATAAATGGTTATAGAAGTGCTGTGCAGCGATATTGGACTTCTTTGCAAAAGAAAACCTGCTGTGTATGAATTCAAAAGCTATTAATTTTTCAGTCAAAAATATTCATGCCTATTTCTTTTAATAAAGAAACACTGTGCTGAGCAACTGAGAGATAATGTTGACTAGTGGTACAGAATTTTCAATAGAGCAGTTAAAAATAAATTTAGTAGGAGGTCCCCAACAAAGCTATAATTTTCCAGAATGTAAAACATTTTTAATACTAATCAAGACAGCCCTTTTCCCCCTGCGTTCACTTCTTTTTTTCCTCTGCTTTTCCCTGTTTATTAGCTGTTAACACTAATCTTCGCGGCGACACCGCCTGGTATCTCCGTAGCCTACAAGACCCGCCAAGAGCTTCCTGCCCTCGGTGGCCCGGCATCGATCACGAGCTGCCTCGCCAAACACCGCCCGCCTTCTGATGATTTCCTCCCTTTAGTTGGTAATCCTTCCTCCTGAGGGGCACCGCAGTTATGAAAGGCCTCAAGGCAGAGTGCTTTGAGACTCCCAGATTATTCCGCTGTTTTAATTTTTAATCCAGTAAGAGCTATAGAAACCAAACCTCCTCCCCATGCTGTTGGGTCTACGCGCTTTGCCAACAATGCGCTGAAGCATTTGCATTCGGGCTGGGATGGATGTGAGGAACTAGAAGAATGCTATTTTTATAGACACTGCCAGTAGTTTCTACTCTAGAGGGCTGGTGTCCACCGGACCAAACAATTTCAGGCATCTCAACAGCTTAAATGGAAGGGTTTGTACCTACCACTCAACTCTCTCCAAAAAGGCAAGGAAATTTCCTGTTGACTTTGACATCTGCTCCAGTGTTATTGAATAGCCTGCAATTTTCTATCTAGTAGCCTCCCTATGCACTTCTGCAGCCATTTATTTCCAACTACACGGAAACTGAGAAATCCTTTTCTAGTAAAAATGTGTGCGCGAAGTGTTTAATGATTTTATGTTCTCTATCTCTGTAATGTGTTCTGTTTCAGACATTAATTTTGTCTACCAACTGCATCTTGGCAGGCTACCATATTTGCTGGGTTAATAGTCTGACTCCTTTTTATTTCTATCACCATAAATCACACATATATGGGTGTGTGTTTGCTTTATTTATAGAAAAAAAATCAGTCAAAACAGATAAACCAATACTTTGTCATTATGCTGCATCATTGCATATTGATTAAAATTGCTGGTACTAACTATAGATTGTCAACGCTCAATTAATTTTCACACAATGACTCAAAGCAAAATCAAATAAAGCCAGTGTACCTTTAAATCTTACAAATCTTAAAATCAAGAAGCAAAGCACTCTCTCCATTTTGAATAATCATTGGAAGCTCCCAGGAACATTTTCAGCATTAAGAGGCTGAGAGAAAACAACAGCTGAAGAAGAGTCATTTCAGCCAGAGAAGGAAATGGGGGATTTTCCTGGGTTTGGGGGTAACCAGGAGTTTTCTTGGGTTGAAAAGCCGCTTGCTTCCCCTACTCCCCCTTCTTCAAAGAGCAGTCTGGGGTAGAGGAGGTTTCCCTCCTCAGTTTCAACAGTATAAAACCTGATACCGGGTAACCGTGATTATCATCGAAACGTGCAGTTAGAGTCACTCCTACAGTAAGTGTCTGTCAGACCGGGAGAAAGCAAAATAAATATACTAAATATAATTTAATTACATCTCCTTCCTAACACTTCCTAAGATTTCATCCAAGTCAGACTGATGCAAAGTAACTTAGATGAGGCCAGAAAAAGGCCCAAAGCATTAGCTTTGGAACCAAACTTGACTCTTGAAAAACTTGAAACTCCCTGAAAAGAGGGATGACAAAACCCGGCTGCGCTTCCCATCTCCTCCCCACACCCGGCTCTGAAATGGGCCAGGCTCCACAGTGTGGGCTCCAGTAGGGAACAGAAAAGAGGTTTGTTGTGAGGTTTGGTTTTTGCTTTCAGCAGGGTTCAGTACTTACGGGCTGAGGGGTGGCTTTTGGTTCAGTTGACTTCACATGCAGGTGTGTCATCATGGCTTGCAGGCGCTCTTTATCTTTTGCAAGCTGGAAGGGCAGAGAAAAAAAAAATATCCTCTGTTAGTCGTACAAATAAAACCCAGCCTCTGCTTATTCCTAATTAAACAGCTGGCACCGAGGCATGAGACAGAAGAGTTTTATTGCTGAGTAGTTTGGAAATTGTATATGGGCAATTTGTGAGGTAAAGTGAATGCGTGGTGCTGGGTGTCACCATTTCCCAAAGCAAAATGCATTAGCCCTTGAGTGAGAAGAGCTAGACCTGCTGGCACCAAGAGCTTCACTCCAGCCTTGACAGCTAAAAGACAACAGTGAATCATGTTTATTAACCAGCCCCACTCCAGCTCGGGAGGCGCAGCAGAAGGAAAGCAAGGCAGTGGTTCTAGGATGCGTTTTCCTTCTCCCAGAAGACAGAACAAGAGGCATGGATGGGCTGTGGCTTTATGTCAACCACAGGCAGTGTGGCACATGCAACAAGCACAGCCAGGGGTGGTTAAACCACACAAGGCACCTCCACAGGGCTCTGCAGGCAGCATTGGGTCCAAAAGCACCTTGATTTGACTTGAGAAGTTGGCAGAGCCCTCGGTGGGTCACCCTGGAAAGCCAGGCTGGGCACCTGAGCAGGGGCACTCTGAGCATGGGGCAGGACCTGCTGTGGGAGCTGCCAGCATCCCTCTGGCAATAGCCTGAGGGCAGTGGGGTGGGAAAGGCTGAAAGCAGCAGTCATCACCCCAAAACACTCATTTCTGGGCAGCCAGTGACACGGGACTTATGTTGTTATACTTTCTCGTCAACCACTGCAGGCCCAAGAATTGGGGTGAAGCCTCTGCTCTCAGTGTCTCTTGTATTTTATGGTTGAGATTCACACATCTGGAGTCTTGAGATCACTGGTATGCATCCATAGCCTGGTCAGCTTCCCAATGCATTTCAATGCACTGGAAAGACACTAAATTTCATTATTTTTGGAAACAAGGAATTTTTTTTCAATGTGTGAATTAGACTTTTTTCCAGCGACTTGTCAAAAAAAATTACTGTGGAAAGATACTAAGAATACTAATGAAAAAGGGGTGTTGTTAACCTGCATGCTGAACATAAAGGTTGCTGCTTCGAACAGGACCTGGATCAGGTTCTTACAAATGCCAGTTTTTGCAGGGATGAGTTTTTGCTTTAGACAAGATTCCTGGTGCCAAGAGGAGAACTGCGCTCACATTCCAGGAAAACTTAAAACAACCTGCCCACCTTATCACCATCATCTGTTTGTAGCAGTAAAGTGGAGCTAAGTGTATATAAAAGGAGACTTGATCATAAATCCTCACTCATAACCTTATGGCCAAGGTTGTCCTGCTCTTTGCAAGGCAAGGGGTTTGAGACTGTGCCATGATGGGATGAAACTTGGCACTGGAGTTTCCAAGACAGGAATTAAATGAAGGAAAAAATGGTTATCACTGCACTTTCCAAATGGCTCCTCTTCTTTTGGTCAAAAACCTCAATGGCAAGAGAGAAAACCTGATACCTATGGCAGATCTCCTGCAATCTCATCCTGATCTGAGCTGGACACTTCATGGGAGAGCTTAGGGTAGCAATAGGCTCTTACTGCAATGCTGCAGTAAGAACTTCTTTCTCCCTCTGAGAGTCCTCTGAGAACCTCTCCAGAGAAAGGAGAGGGCTCACCCTCAGCTGCTGTGCTTCATGCAAAACAAATTAAGCCAAGAAATAGCTGTGCTCTCCGCACAGCTCTGTTGTGCAATCCCTCATTCCTAGCAGTCTCCGGGCACACGGGCTTGCTTGGCGGGGTCACCCGTGCATTAAATTTTGGTCTGCAGGCTACTGCAGAAGAACAACATCTCGTAGCCAAAATAAATAGAAGGCAGGCACCTGAGAGCTTCCTGCCAGCCCCGGCGCGGCGGCAGGAGGGGATGGCACCCGGGCACAGCACAGGGCACACCCCGCCGCGCTTCCTGCAGCCCCCGCGGCCAGGGAGAGGGGCGAGGGGCACCTCCCTCCCACCGCCGGGGTCCTTGTTTGTAGTGTTTCCACTCATCGTCTCGGCAATGCTTTTAACGCTGAGATCTCGTGGATGGAGGTTATTAAAGATCCTCTCGACATTTCAGGCAGACACACGCTAGCATTTTGTCATAGTCTAGGAATTCAAACACTCACCCAGTTAGGCAGGAGTTTAAATTATGAAAAATAGAGGTCTCTCGGTTTCAAGCGCTGAAGAGAAGTAAAAAAATCTGAAGAATTTCTTTAAACTGTTTTTCCCTTGGGCCAGGAAGCAGTAGTGATATAAAACTAGAGTGTCACTAGTAGCCCCTCTGGTCAGTGGGGTCAAACAAAAGAAGCCATGGGGAATTGCCCAGCCACTGGTGGGAGCAAATTCTCACTGGTGGCAATCACTGGAGTGTAGATGGTCCAGAAGTGGGGATTAATGGTCAACAGGCAGGAAAATGCTTTTGATCTACTGATAATGTTGTTGGGCAAGGACAGCTTTGACACAAAGGTAAGAGTCTGCTCTGTACACGGGGTCTGTGGAACACAACACAGTCCCATCTGAAGCTTCCTTCTTTCTTCCTATATCCATCTGGAAAGCTCTGCATGGTGGGAGTTTTCAGACAGCCATCCAATTCTCCATGATAAGCCTGATTTTGTGAGACTTCCTTTACCTCTGGATGCACAATGTGAGTGCCTAACTGTGGTTCAACTGAAAATACATCCAGAGCAAGGTACAAGCCTGGCAAGTGAGGACACAAGACACACAGCTTTCCTTGGAGAGGTTAAATCCTAAAACTATACCAGTAGGAAAGGCAGGAGAAGGAAGCACAGAAAGCACAAGCCAGAAGGGGCTCCAGACAAAGCAGTGACCAAGGAGCAAGAGGAAAGGCATTAGAAACACAGATGATGGAGAAATTGTACAGGAGGTAAACCAGACAGAAAACAAAGGCAAGGATCAGGAATGGGAAAATGAAAACCCAGTGAGGGCTTTCAATAGAAATGGGAGAGCACTTCAGCAGCAGCATTTTGGACAGACCAAGGACAAAGGAGAAGGGAAGCCAGTCATAGGCAATGCAAGAGGCAGCCAAAACACAGCCCTCCCATTCTGTGCCTGGTTAGGCTGTGCACTACTAAGGTTTAGAATCCACTTTTCAAGGGTGTCAATGGATGCTGCAGGAAAACAGACCCAAGCAGCATTTTCACTGCACTGAAAATGGCCAGCTGCCTTCGTTTTCTCCTGTTAGGAGACACTTCTCTAGATTCATCAAAGACCTGATGCTATGCTGAAATGTTTTCCCACTCAAAGGTAGTGCTGCAAAATGGATGTCCTATTCCAGCTAACAACTGGCTAAGGACAGGGGTATGTTCCTGTGTTTGTGTTTTACTCAGCAGCACAATTTTCACTATTTATTATGGCAACAGATGATCATGTCAAGATGGTTTAAACAAAGTGAAATGTAAGAAGATTTGTACCTTGCCTGTGATTTCTTAAGTATGTTTGTGATGGAAATGCTAAGACCAAACTTTGAGATTTCTGCTAAGAGGCATTTGCAACCAAACACAAAACAGATTGACCTGTTTCTTCGCAAAATTTCAATTAAAAATTGCTTTAGAAAAATATTACACTTAACTCTAACACTGATAAAACTATCATGAATAAAATAAGTAACAGCATAATCAACAACAAAAGGATAGCATTTGGGTCCATCACACTCAAAACCTACACAGGAAGTACATCCCTCAGGTGAAATGAATTTGTTTTGATGGGGCTGTACATGCATTAAATGGTGGGGAATGCAGATCTTGCCCTGGTGCTGGACCCTGGAGCTGGTAATTCCCAGCTGCACTGTAAGGCAAAGCTGCTCACCAGTGCTGCAGATCAGGGGTAAAGGCTGCAAGTCCCTTTTCTATCTGACTCACAAAACTCAGTCTCCAGAGGGCCTGAGGATCAGGTCAGCGGTGCTCAGACCACAGCACTGAACACCCCACTGCAGGGCACCCCACTTTTGTTTTATTATGGTTCTGTGCAAAAACCGGCCACAGCCAGACAAACTAGGGACTGGAGGGCAAATCCTTCTACATAAATTATTAGGGGCGTTTTTGAACTATCACAGGACTGATAGAGGATGAAAGGAGGGGGAGAAGGGGGAAGCTACAGGTAAATTTCAGAAGCTGACCACCCTCCTCCTCCTCCACCTGTCCTTGCTGGCCAAAGCAGAGATGGCCTCATTCTGTTATCAACACTCCTGTCTAAATTAGGCCTCCAGTTCATCCTACCTACCCTGCTCATATGACTGTTAAATCCAGAACTTTCTGGCCCTCAGACCACTTTGAAATTATGGTCTTGTCTTGCGGACCTTATGCTGCCTTCCCTTGCAATGACTCTGAGCATTGCCAGCACTAAATGGGTGTGAAGCTGTAACTATAAGTCATTTAGAGCAATTAGCAGAATGCACTGCTGATAAACCTTTCAAAAATATTGGCATGGGTTTAGGGAGAGGTGGGAACCAAGTGTCCTGTCCCTAACACTGGGCATCCTCCTGCAGTTGCAGGCACAGCCATTCCCAGTGACTGTGGGAGAGAAGGATTACTGCTTTTCAAGCTGACTGTAACTGAAGAAATCTAGATTTACCTTCAGCCTCATTATTACTGCACCTTGGTGAAAGATTATCTCATATCTCAGTTTACCAGGAAGACTGTAGATTTTTATTTTTCTTTTCCTAATTCCCAAGAAACTTGTTAAAATAACAGACCATTTCTCATAACATTTTCTGCAAGGCTCTGATATTTTATGACTGGTAGTTTGATTTTTATAAAACTTGTATTAAAATAGTTTATATTGCTTCAGCTAATAGTGAAAGAGTGTCATGACCAGCGTGTTCCTAAAAGTAAAATTTAGGAAATATATATGAAAGAAAAAGGGTAATTTGTAAGATAAGAAGATAAAAAGCATTTTTTAAAAATGCTTATCTTGAAAAGTAACAACAAGAAGTTTAAGTGTGGTTTTGCTGATTTTTCTCTCCAACTATTTGAAGCTATAAATGACTTAACTCAGTAAAATTCCAAATGTAATTATCTTCTGTACTTAGCCCAA
>VYZR01062175.1:22500-36796 GCA_013400675.1 Oxylabes madagascariensis
CCTTGTTTACCACCATATGGAGGTGCACACACAGAATCCTCCAAAAGTAAAGAAAGCAAAGGCTTAAAAGGCAGGAGTCAAGAGCCTCCCTTTTGACAAAAGTAGCCTATTTCGACAGCTGATTCCCTCCTTTAAAAGCACACAGCACACATAAAATAAATACAGGTCACAAAAATTAACAAATCATCATAACTGTCTAATACATCCTGGGCTGGCTGCGGAAAAACAAGATCATTTTGGATTTATATCTCTAAGTATGGGATTTCCTGGACAGCTAATATCCACAAACAATCAAACACAGAGGACCATGAGAAAGAAGCAGCGTTATTTCAAATTTGAGCTGAGAGTCGTGATTTTTAAAGGGCTGAAACAGGAACTGGAGCTGAAATCTGAAGCAAGTAAATTCCTTTACTAGGCACTGATGGACACTGTTGTGTTTCTCTTGGCCTTGGCAAAGGCTTTTAGGTCACTGGGTTTGGGATATTACAGCAGACAAAAATCTTCGAACCACAGAAACTTCAAAAATGACAAATAACTCGAATCTCTCCCCCACGCTCAAAAAAAGAAAAAGCCCTAATGATAATTCTCTAAAAAGAGTCGAACCTTTTTATGAGACCTGTTGCCAATATTAGTGTCACCAAATGATCTCATCTTTCATTCTGGCTAAATTCCAACACACAATTTCATTAACCCAGGTACTGCAGGTGATAAAACTCATTTTTCCCTAAAGAGACAGCTAAAAAGTACCAGTTATACATTTATGAAGTACCAGCAATCAAAATTATGGATTTTCTAAAAGGTTTTTAACTACTTTTATTGAAAGGAAAATCGCTGTCTCAGACTTTTGTGACACTATTGCTAATAATAAATTTTACCATTTAGACATCGCAGTAATATGGTAGACAGTGTCAATAAAAGTATGAAACAAAGATGATCCCTGTCTCTTAAGGAATGCTTTCTGATTACACACCGGAAATTATAATGGGAAACATAAACTAAGTGCACCTTTAAGAGAGGAAAAAAGAGGGATAATGCAAGGCAATGGGCCTCGCTACATATATCCCATCAGCAGGAGTATTTCAGACATTTAGGTGTGTGTGTGTAAAGCACGTATGAAAATAAAACAGAAATGAAGTTAAAATAATAAAGTGAAAAAAATATAAGAATAAACAATGACCTAATGACAATCGTAAATGATAATTAAAGAGTATACGATAAAATATGTAACAATACATAATAAAAATTAAAATAACAGGAAAAATAACAATTCAAATAAAAATAAAGGATGAAAATGAAAACAATTAAACAAATCAATTTAAAAAAAATAATGAAACAGGAGTTCAGGGGGCTATTTGGAGCTGGCCTCGCTGCTCGGGAGGGGCGGGCGCGGGGCCGTGCCGGGGACGCCGCTGCTCCCGGGGATGCTCCCGGCGCCTCTCCCGCTCCCAGCAGCATTCCCGGGAGCACTAGAGGGCACTGTGGGATTTGGGCCACCCCGGGCTCGGCCGCGGCGGGGGTGCCGAGCCCCCTGCCCGGCCCGGGCAGGCTCGGGAGGCGGCGGGCAGCGGCTCCGGACCGGCTCCGGCCGCGCAGCGCGCTCGGCACCGGCGGGCGCGGCCGGGTCCCCCCGCTCGGGACGGGACAGCGTCCCCTCAGCTTCCCCCTTCCCCGGGGGGTCCCACCGGCCCTAGAGAGACCTGAAACACCCCCCCACAGCCCGGCCTCTCCCCTGCCCTCGCTGCCTGCTCCATCCAAAAACTCCGCGCCGTGCGACGATTGCAGCGCGGAACGCTCCTGCCATGCAAACGAGCGCAATTAATGCCTTTGAAACAATTTATGATTTCCGGCCTACTTCAACATGTATTAGCATATACCTGGTTTCTTTAATATACACTTTGTTTTTCCAAAACCACAAACATAGTTGCTGGAATTTCATGTGGAAGTGCTTAAGGGGTTGAAAGTTAACACCTTTGTGAGCCGAGCAGTCTCACAGTTGCTGCTAAACAAAAGCCTCTTTGTAGAAGCTTTCTCGAAATGTTTTCTTAACATGTTCCAAGTAGTTTTAGGCAGGCAACTAAAGTAAACAAGATGTTACCATGATAAAAACACTTGTGAAAACATTACGGAGTGCACTTAGTAGTTTCTTTCACATAAACTCCCCTTCGTTTCATCAAAGTTAAATGCACATGAAGCAGATTACCAGCATCACTGCAACACAGGACTGCCACATCTCTCCGAAGGTCTGTGTCCTTTCTTTTAAAGAATACATTTGATTTAAAAATGGTACAGCCAGGATTAAGCACGTCTGACCCACAACCATATTGTGGGGAAAAAAAAAATGGGGGGGCTGGAATAATAAAACCCTATTCAGTCTTCCTAATTTTTTTGCCCTGGATACCTGGCTACCCTGCTGAATAAACCACCCTCCCTCCAGCCGGGATTTCCTGAACAACTCGCCGTATAAGGGGTATATATTTCTATCTTCAGCGGTCCTTAAACACATGCAAATGAAATCAAGGATACAGTCAATTTTGCAGGGAAGTCGCCCTGTGCTACTAATTGCTCCTTTCGCTGCCGCCTGCGAGAGGGGCCCTGGTTAGCAGGCCAGACACGTGTGCACCCTCCAGCCCTCACCTTGCTCCCCGCAGCCCGGCAGAGGCCACAGGGTCACCGCCCTGGGACCGGACTTGTTTTTGTTTTTGGGCTCAGGGAGTATTCTGGAGCATGCAGGGTGCTGCTGTTTCATTAGGCAGAGCAGCAGCCCCTGCTGCTATCAGTTCGCTCTAAGTGATACCGCGTCACATGATAACCAGCGGCTGACGGATTCAAAAAAGAAGCGTAACGATGGCAAAACTGCAACTTATTTCAAAAAGAAACAGGGAAATAAACGCTACAATAGCCCGTGTATCTGCTGGTTCTGATAAGCATCCTCCTGTTGGCTCTGAGTGAAAGACAACTAGGATCGTTATTTGTACAGTATTTATCTTTGAAATCAAGGGCCCTGTGGTGTACCTCACCTTGGGAACAAACACTACAGAACGATCACAGAAGAGTGTCAAATCTCTGGTTTTGATTTACCAACAGTTATGATATTTCTTCCTCAGGAGGAAAAGAAATGAACCATGTTTTAGACCTGCAAGTCCTTTTTTCTCCCTTAACTGAAGAATCATTTTATTGGCATACAGGGCTTTCATTCCACATATAACTTCTCTTTGCCTTTTCACAAGGTAAGTGAAATTAAGCAACACTTGATACACAAGCTGTATGTATTTCACTTGGTAAACAAGAGCTTTTCTCTTGAAGGGATCGTCGAAAGAATGTCAGATTATGCAAGTATCAGAAAGAAACTTCAACCATCCACCTGGTATCTTTACATTGAGTAATGAATTCTGATAAATGGCAACATAATTTAAGGAGGGATGCTCCACAGGAGACATGGAAGGCTAGGTATTTTATGGAGCAACACTCACTTCTTAACAGTGTCAATACAATGCTCAGGGACATCCATTTCTGCATTTTTTTCTGGGGTTAATATCACTCTGAACAGTAGTACTTTGGACACTGCAGCATTTAGATAATGAGAAAATTTACATGAGCTGATGAGTTTCGGAAACTCACACAAAATATTTCTGTTGAAAGGTTTGAATGGAGGCAGAAACTAGACTGATAGCGGAAAAACTAGAACTGATGGAGCAGCTTCAAGTCCAGCCTGGGCTGGTGACAGTTTTCAGGTTATTCCTAACTCGATATTCCTACGGAATCTTCCTGAAAGCAGCTGCTCTCACCTGGAACACGGGACGAGCACAGGAAGCAAAGGTGGCACAATCTGACCATATGTGACCACACGTTACTCTGCTATCTAAGGCTACCACAGCACCTTTCCCTTGCACTTACTGCAGTAAAGATGAGAATTGTTTTAAAGGTCTAAATGCTATAGTATGGCATATGAATATGAATGAGCTGGCAAGTATGGCGAGATTAGCATTTATTTCACTTAAGTGAACAACAGGATGAATTACAAGGAATGAGGCGACCCTTCATGGAAATTTATGACTAGCACCTTCTTATTTTGTAATCCTCTTGTAATGAGAACCTTCTCATTACTGTACCATTCCTCATTTGTAACATATGTTTATAGTAGAATGAGCGCCGCTCCTACGAACTCAGGAGGGTTTTGCCAGTGGAACCACAACTGGTCCAGTCTGTTCTGAGAGCAAAACCCTATCAGTAGCATCCAACATCACCCAACAAACATCCTCTGCTCGCTTTTGCCCTTCCCTCCCTCACAAAAAAATCCAGGGAACCGCCCCAGAAACAGCAGGTACAGCTGAACTTTTTGGGACTAAGTCTACTTATTCATCCTGAAGAACCTCATGTATTTATGTGGACTAACTTCATGAGACAACTGCTCTAAATGGGAGAAAAATTTGTCCCTTTGTGCATTTAAATCAGAAACATTGCTTGGGTGGCTGGTCTTTAGTGATCTTACAACTGACCAGCCACAGAACTTGAGCAAAGATCAGGGACAAACCTTCAGTAACCTGGATGCACCCACAGCATGTGTGTACCTGGTGTCCTAGCCAGACAAAGAACTCTTTTGTGATGGGAACAGGGGTGAGGTTGATGGTTTGGTTGTGGAGCAGCCATGTGTAAGCTATTATGGCTCTGAGGTCCTTCCCTGCATCGGGATGCATGCACTACCACACACTAGTCCATAATGCACTGTTTATGCAACACGTAAAACTGTGTTCTTTGGCAGCAAGAAAAAGGTCTGCAGCAAACTGCAGGGGCCCAATTAATATAATTATAGTTTATTTTTAGTAGTGTAGACTTTGTTCATTAGTTACTTATTTGACATAAATTAAATTTCACGTGATGTTCTGCAATTCTCTGTTCAATTATGGAGTTAATTCAAGACTAGATTTCTAAATTAAAGTGAAATCAAGGTTAAAACAAGGTTTTATTATTTACATGATCGATACTGCAACTTAAAAATTATTTAAATAAAATAAAAAAAAAACAAACTGCGGAACGGCAAATACTATTTTACAGCAATACACTAAGCAAGACCATAATTTCCCCATGGGGCTAATTTACTATCCCCTGTTAAAACGTTCTTGAGCCTGATCCAAAAGCCACTGAAGTGAAAGGGAGCTCTCTGTTGACTTCAATGGGCTTTGCATCAGGCCCAGGATGAGTGACAGCACACAAAATTTCAGGGCATGCTTTCTGTACAATGCAAGTGCCAAAAAAACCATCCTTACTTTAGGAACGACTGGAAGTCTTCACATACTGCTTCACAGCCTGGCCATTTGCATACGCCGTGTCCGTACAGCGGGTGGCTGTGCGAGTGCTCCTCGTGGGATAAACTGGAGGGGGGAAAGAGAAGAGAGAAAAAATGCTGTAAACTGAAGGTACCGTAACAATTCATCCTCACAAAGACTCCTGAAGAGCAGCAAACACCAGATCTTGAAGCATCCCAAACATCTCGCGGCACCCGCCTGACTCTTGTCCATGGTTTTTCAAAACAGAATTAAATACCATTTGCAGTGTGAAACATGTGTCATTCCTACTTAGTTATCCTCCTACATTTCATTCATTAATTAAGAGGTTTGTAAAGAATTTAAATTAACACGGACGGGGGAGAAATCATTTGACAGACCTGCTTAATATCCTGCTTGATATTTTGCTAAAAAATTTATGAACATGGCATATTTACAATTCAACTTCATCGAGAAGTCATCTCCAGACAGCAGTGTCCCATTACACCATAACACAGCTGGACCTGAGGCTTTCCTCATGGCTACAGAAAGGAAAAGCATCAAATTTGCAGCCTTAGCTTTCCCACCATGTTATTTATTTACTGGGTTTTTTTTTTCTTGTTCTTACAGGCTGTTTCATTGCACAAATATGACCTCCTTCTATCCCAAGAAAGATCTGAAATGTATTTTCAAATACAAAATTCACCATAAAGAAGAGGGGGCATGCAATCAAAGGATCCCTCAGTACGAGGGGTTAGTGGGGGCTATTAACCTTGCCCAAGACTGGGCAGGAACGTCACAGAGCCTCCTAACTACTGAACCCAGGGTTAAAGCAAAAAACTCATGTGGGCACTAAGGGGTTAATCCTTCAGCGGGATTCCAATCAATACGTAATGATTTGGCTGCACTGATCCAAGTCATGAGACGCTTTGATCCAGGCCATGTGGTGCTCAGGGAAATGTATCTGTTGCACTCACTGATGAACCATATTCTAAAATATCTTCTTTATTCGACTTCTGCATGGAAACTTCGTTAAGGAAAGGAATTACTTTTTGCAGCAATCTCCACAACCTTAGATGATTTTAAAAGCAAAATGTCAAAATAATATTGAAATCTCTATTTTATGCTCACACATGTACGTGTATTTCATGACAAATCTTTTTGCTACAGTATGTCTGTGCTGTATTATGGACTTCAAACATACACAAAGGATATGAACACATACCAGCATTTAGGTGTGGCTTTTATGACTTACTTCATCCTGGATTACAGGTAATGTTATGGATGAATGCCTACTTTTTGTCATTTTACTTTTACACACACGTGGAAACACTGTTTATTCTTCTTCTGTAATATTATCTGTCTGTTCACTCTAACAAAACTGTGGTCCTGTATTATTTGAGACGCACTGGGTAGACAGAGCACTCTAAATACACTCCTGAGATGTCACCCCAAATGCAAACTAGGTGGAAGAGAAATTCCTGCCCAGATTCTGCCACTTTAGACTTTACGCCCAATGAGAATCTGAAGATTACTGAAGGTGTTTTTCAAAATTATTTTACATTAAAAAAAAAAAATTAAAAGTACTGACTGGAAAAGGTATTATGAGTTTTACACGAACGTAATTCATATATTTCATTAATGTCTTATTTTTGTTTACAAATAGTCCTTCAAGCATAAATATATTTACGTGCAAGGTAATTTCCTAAAAAAAACCCCAGTAGGTGAAGAGCCTTCTCTATATATGAATACTATCCTGGTTTAACTGAATCAGTCTTTTAAAAAATTTTCAAGTGAGGAGAATCTCTGTAAAGTTTTTAAAAGAACTAAGCAACCAATGCATTCTTTGCATGAAAATTAAAGAAATGCTAAACCACACATTTCCTCAGCTGAGGAAGAGGGAGAATGGCTGAAGAACACTATCCACCCAAGCCAAACAGGCATATGGTCAAACATCCTCTATACATATTGGAAAATTCAGAAAATAATGGGGTTTATCATCTGTTTCTGTCCCTGGATACAGCAAAGGGTGAGAAAGGAGGCTTTCATGTTAACACTCCAATAAAGTCCATGAAGATTACATACGAGAGCTACGATTTCAGTGTGTCTGGAAGAACAAAAAAACCCAACAAAACAAAACAACAACAACAACAACAACAACAACAACAACAAAAAAACTCCAACCAGAACAAGAAAAAATGCAGTATATGAATCTGTCCAGTGCATGTTACCCACACACTGGGACTTGTAATGGCCAAGTAAGGAGTCAGTCCCCCGTGGGGTTTAAGCACTGTAAATCTCATTATAATATCAACAGGAGTCACATGGCTTAAACCCCCAGCAGGGATTTTTAAAGTTTCTCTGTGAGAGCCTAAAGGCCATGGCCAAGTCAACGGAAAGAGCCCTACCGAGATTTGTATTTATTTTTTAAATCCAAGCACAAATCTCTTTTCTTTCCAGGGAACTTGCACGAGACAAGACAAACTATGTAGGACACGACACCCTGGTATTGTGTCCAAAGAAAATGACGGAATGACCAAGACAATATCAAACTCTCAAAGATGCTCAGGATGTCAAAGGCTCGTGCTGTCAATAACCATAAAGGCTGGTGCTGACTGTAAATGGGAACTTAAAAGGTCACTTTGCTAACACGACGCTACGCGTAACACGCTTAACACCTACGCAGAGCTTCCACTGCCATTCAACCAAGCAGAGGAACTACTTCAACTCACCAAAAATAAGACATTTCAAAGAGAAAAAACCCTCAGTCCTGAAAGACAAACGCCAGCCCCCTCTGCAGGCACTGTGCCATTCCGAAGGCAGCGACTCCCATCCTGCTCAGGGGGGTTTCAGCAGCGCCTTTCTGTGACCTTTATGTGTTCAGTATCAGGTTACTGCTATTTTATCCATCCCACTTTTGAAGATATTATAGATTGCCACTTGTCCCCCGATAGAGCCTGAAGAAGCACCTCAAAACAAAACAAAGAGCGGGTTTATACAGAGGCGGACGTAATGCACAAAGGATACAGCCAGTGGAAATGAATGGAGAACTCTGTTGAACTGATCAAAGTATTCACTTTGTTTGAGCAAAGAGAGGTGGAAAAATAAAGATTTTAATCCAGCACATAAATAAACAGCTTTGTGAGCACAACGCAAACCTATAATCTGTTAATTTTATTTCACTTGCACGCAAGCACAGCTTCTGTAATCTGGACGCATCCTTGGTCTCGCTGCCGGAGACAGACTTTTAGAAGATCTGAGCATTGGCAAGCAGAAGCAAGTTTTAGGTCTGTTTGATTTCTAATGACACATTAGAGTAGGTGTTTGTTTCTGTCACCCTCTCCTTCCCAGGAATGCATATTCATGGCGGGGTACTGGTGATGCAACACCAGTTAGTGGAAATGATTTTATAACAAGACATCATTTTCAAAGTAGTGAGGGAATAAATGATGTAAATTCAAGACAATGTGGGGTTTTTTCCTCTTCATAAGGTACTTGCATAAAAAATAGTTAATAAAATAGAATTACTTCCAAATAATGCAATAGTGATGCATTATTACATTGAACTACAGCAAAGTCACTCTGGCAAGTGAAATGTCTTGCGTAATTCACTTATTCATGACATACAAGAGAATAACAAAATCCATGTGCGAGGCTGAAAACTGTGTAAGTGTCCACTTATTTTCTGCTTCCTCCAGCTCTGTTTCCAGTACAGAGGGGAGGGGAGAAGGGACAGGCACTTCCACAGCTCCTCTGGGTTTGCTGGATAGAGGAGAGGAAATTTTACTTATTCCTTCTTCCCCTTACATTGCCTCATAACCCCAAGGATCTCCAGAGGTTCTGGTAGTAATTTTACCTCCCATTCCTACAGGGATGGCTGTTGAAGTTGCTACCTGCACAGCCTTTTGGAATACACCTGCTGTGCTACAGCATCCTGGAAGAACTACCCTCTGAGACTCAAGACCACAGGAGACAGAGACGCCAGAGACAGTGCTGATGATAGAGACTAAAAATGACACCCTGAAGTGAGATGGGAACATGCTGGGTATTGGGGAAAGTAGTGACCAAAGCCCTGGCATGAAAGCTCCCTGTGTTCTTTAAACAATTTAATTCAACCCTCAGTTATTAAGCATGTGGAACTGGGTACTGTGCTTGCACACACTGGCTAAAAAGTCACGGGTAGATATAAAATCCAGCTAAGCAGAAGCCTCAGTGTCTGTGCTTCTGCCACACAGTGGACCATATTTTAAATATTCATGATGCTGACATACTTCATAATTCCACTCTCCCACATCTGCTTGGGCCAATGATCTTTGCCAAAACACTGGGGGAAGTCAGTGATGTAGAGAAGCATCCTTGATTTTCTATTACAGTTATGAAGCATCTGCTCACGTTCTAACAGAGCTCAGAACATGCCTGAGCCACCTGCACACTAAAAAATCAATACCACATCTCCTGCTTTCCTTCTGCAAGGAGCTGGAGCACAGCACCCTCAGAAAGTGCAGAACTGCCTTTTTAATTTTATTTTATTCCACAGGGTCAATGGGAAGTGACCTCATCTTCGCCAGCTGCCATGAAACTGATATCCATGTACAGCCTAGGCTCTGTCTCACACCACATTCTCCCTCTCTCTGATTTAAATGGCACAGCCATTGAGGCAAAAATGCCACAATTTTGGTCCTGTACAGGAGAAGGAGACACAACTGGGAACCAACATGGCTCTCCCAGAGTTGTGACTGCCTGGTGAGCTCTAAAGCTCATCAGAAGGCACCAAAAGAATAAGGCTACTGAAAAAGTCACAATTTTCTGAGTCAGAAACATTCAGCCTATTTGATTTTAAAATGAAATGGAAGGAGTAATGGTTAAATCCTTGTACTAACTCTACTCAAGTGCAGGTTCCTGCCTTCATGGCAGAATCAACTGAACAAAGACGTGTTTTGCAGTGAAGTTCAATTGGTGCAAATCCCTTCAAATTCTGGCACAGCACCTCTCTCCTCTCTGAACTGTGAATTAAAGAATAACCCAACCAGTAACTAAAAAAAAGAAAAAACTTTTAGATATTTATGCTCCTGTCCAAGCGTCAGGAACTGCCCAGGAAGCAGGTATGTGATCTGAACAGGGGCTGTCCCTCAGGGTGATGCCTCTCCATCACTGGATAAAGCCTAAAAGAGGGTCATGGGCCTGCAGGAGTGGTGGCATTTGTTGTGAGTGCTCAGTGACAACTCTTTCTACAACTGGCTTGCAAATTTTTGGATGCTTTTTAGAGGAGCCCTTCTCCTCTTCCTCACTACTTCAGCCCACGTCCAGACCTGGGACTAGAAGCAGCTCATGTTTTACATCAAGCCCTATTGGAAGTAACAAGAGGTTATATTACATCTTAAATGACTACACCAATTTCAGACAAATCAAGTTAAAACTGCAGCCCACAGGCTGAAATCCTCTCCTCTAATCGGTGTGCACTAACTTGTGCACTCCTGCAGTGTGAGAAGGAAAACAGCAGTGCTGCTGCAACACGAGGCCACCTGTGCACCCCAAATCACTGCCCCCCATTTATTCCTCTTGTGGCACTATGTCCTAAATTCCTGCTCTGCAAGGGGAACACTGGAGAATCTGCAGCAAGACTGAGACAAAATCTGGCTGACATTCCCCTTCCCTTCTACCCCCACCCTCACTGCAAAGAGCAGAACCAGACTGGATAATTATAAGCATCATCTTCTGGTTTTGATCTATCCACTGATGGTTTGGATTATTAATCAACGTTATGACCCTCCAGCACTCTAACACGTCCTCCTTCCAGTGGCAGCCCCTCTTCCAGCCCCGCAGGAAAACTGCCACAGGGCCTGGAGAGCCATGCCCCACATCCCTTCCTTGGAGGAATTAAATGTATTTCTAGAGCATTTAAAAGAAATGCCCATTGCAAAAAATCCATCACTTATCTCCGGTGCAAATTCCATCCCTGCATTTGAATTAACGAGTTTCTCTATGATTTAAAACTCTTATTTTTTTATTTCAACCTTGTGCCTAGGTACTGTAGTGAAAAGTACATCAAATATACCCAGACACACACGATTTGAAACGCTGGATTTTAAATTCCAGCACTGCTAACTAATGAGAACAATTTTTTCCTTCTTCTTCTTTGTAGCATCACTTCATGTACTTACATACCATAATCATATCCTCCTAGAGCCTCTATTTTTCCAGGGTGTAGATCTTTAATTCCCTTTAATCTGTCTTCATAGCCTATTCCCTCCAACTCCTTTATCATCCTAGCTGCTCTCCTCTATATTTGCTCCAGCTTCTCTTTATCCTTTCTGCAAGAGAGTGGCCAATTGTACATCACACTCAATGTGGTTTAACTGGTTCTGCATAAAGTAGAACAGGAAAAAAAAAAAAAGGGACTCGGATGCAACATGCATGTTTATGCCTCCCATGACTGCATTTACCTTTTTGACTAAGACATGGCACAGAGTGTCCCACCTTAATTTCTCAACCCCGATTATGCCTCAGCCATTTCCCACACAACCGAGGCTGAGCAGCTGACGTGTCATGTCAAACCCGCAGTTTGGAATTTTGATTTCCTAGCTGGGCTACTTTCTACTTATCCCTGCTAAATCTCATTTTATTCCTCTCTGAACAGTCTCCTAATTTATTCAGATTAAAACGGATTGATTCAGTATCTTAGTTTAATTAGGAAAAAAATGTGATCCAACCATTTTCTTGGGTTTTTGGGGCTTGGGGGATGTTCTCCGGGTTTTTTTTCAGTTTTTTTTTTTTTTTTTTTTTAACACTGACTTTCAGCACAGCAATCCCATCCCTCTTACACACCCAATTCACATGGCAGAGGGAGGTGGCAATGGCAAAGCTTTGGCCCCAATTCAGCAACCCTTTTAAGAACACACACAAGTATAAAAACACAGGATTAGACCTTGGACTTAACCGAGACTGAGGTGTAAAATTACCAATAAACATACATACTTTGTAAAAAGATCCTGTTTGCCAACCTTATTTTACTGTAATTTATATTCTGTTGTAACATTTAAATTTATAGTAAAAGAAAACACTGAGAAACAAGATCTATTCTTGTTTAACAAAATTCTATTCTGTTACATTTAGAGTTGAGGCGAGTCTTCCACTCTTATATAAACCGGTGATACGTCAACAAATATGATTAACAGGGATTATTCACGTCAGTATTTTTCACCCCTGTCCCACAGGCACAACAAAACCTGCGCAGAAGGTGACTGTCACATCACACACAGCCTGGCAGCTCACTGGGGGGGACTTCGCCCACCCCACACCCCTGCAGCAGCAGCAAAGTGCCCTTGGGGAAATGTTTATAAAAATGTAATTAAGATAAATAATGACTCCGAGGGAGAACTACAGCTAGAGCATTGCATTTTTCTCTGCTGCATGCTTTCCCCTTGGAAGAATGCTGTTTAAAAAAGCACTAAAATTGAGAGGACACAAGCCTGCTTCCCCAGGGAAGCGTGCTGAATCATACAGGTAGCGTAAATATCATATGCTGCTGCAGGTGCTAGGCGGTCTATTTGTTTGTGTTTACTAAAAGGCGTAACAAATACTCTCACTAAAACAGAACAACACTTGGCACTGGACTGATAGGTACCAGAGCAGCCACAAATCACGTTCATGCATTTAGATCTGAACTTCTGGGCAACACTAGAGCTTCACCCTGCTTTTTGGGAGGGCCACTTTGCCATGATTTGGCCCTCTCAGCGCACAGAGAAGCTCAGCATCCTTCCTGAGCATCCCACACCCAGGGAAAACCTTGCAACAGTGGGAAAGAAAGCCAAAAAAAAGACAAGAAGTACAGAACAGACTTGCATGACTTACATGGCCAGCTAACACTGTTTACAGCTTTGCAACTTCTGAGTTAATTCACAGTATAANAGACAAGAAGTACAGAACAGACTTGCATGACTTACATGGCCAGCTAACACTGTTTACAGCTTTGCAACTTCTGAGTTAATTCACAGTATAAACAACAAGAAAAATGTTTCTTCCGAGCAAGACTTCCTGTAAACTGTTCATTAGAGCGCGCAGGGCGCAGGGCTGTGCACCTGCTGATTAACCATGCGCTCCAAGAATAAACACAAACCCCAGCCAGCCAGATTGTTCTGGAATTTGCTCTGAGCTGATTTTTTTTCCCCCCACGTTATAAATTGGATTCTACAATAAAACAAACAGCAGAACATAGGTTGCCGAGAGTTAAAATCTACTTTTTACACTACATTGACCACAGCACCCACAGGCACAGCTACAATGTCTTTCTATGAATGGGACAGATTGCCATATGGATGCAGACACTGAACAAGCTGTACAACTCCTGGCGACAAGTGCCTAGGGGACTGTCCTATATTAGCACCACCTGTGCTGTGGAAATTGTGCTCTGTGTATGAAATGGTATTTAAGGGCCCATCGCGATGTTATTTTTGAGTATACACAAAAAGGAAAATTACAGTTAAAAAGAATTTGCTGGCTAGCGGATCTGTTGCTCAGTTCCCGAGATCGTTTCCCAAAGGAATAGCTCTCCTCTTTATTCATGCAGCCTAAAATGACAAGCTGCAACACATATTAGCAGTTTCCCTGCCCGGGCTTATACCATCCTTTTAATGACAAGAATCTTCTTTATAATATACATATGTTTTCCTGATCACACAGAAGAAATTACAGGCCTCCTACCTTACCATCACCAGCTATACAGAAAAACACCCCATGGCATTTTACAAATGTTGCTCCAGCACCAAGCAATGCAATTTGAATTTTCCTTGGGCTCCTCCCCCCATCCCTCACTGTGCAGCAGGTAGAGAGCCACAAATCCCGATTACCAAATTTAAATGTGCATCTCACCACTTTGAAAACACAACCGTGTCTGCCTGACAAAAATAGAGCTCCAGATTAGCACAAGATGCCGAGGGAGCGAGGAGAAGGGAAAAGTAGGGAAGAGAGGTTTGAGCAGTACCTAGCTGCTCTACGAAAAGAGATTTCCCCCTGTCCAAACTGCAAGAAAAAAAAAA
>VYZR01062180.1:15855-34714 GCA_013400675.1 Oxylabes madagascariensis
CCCTTCCAAAAAAAAAAAAAAAAAAAAAAATCCCAGAGCAAATGTTTTCACAAAGGATTAACCCTGCTAGAATTACCTTCTGCACTGAAAGCTGTTTCCATTTAAATTTTTCTGGACATTTCAAGCATTCAGCATGAGGAACAACAGAATGAGTTCCCCAGTTTAAAAAAAGTAGGTCTGTAGCAAGAGATTACAAAGAGCTGACATTTTCAGTGTGTCCACTGAAGAACATGGAAATATGTAAATTACTTGTTTAAAACTTAAAAATAAAAATAATCAGGTCAAATTGAGTGTTCCATAATAAAACAGACATATTTTTGAATTTTAGCTGCATTTGACAGACAAGAAGGTAATTTTTCTTTTCTCCAATAACCTAATGCATAGATGATACTCCTAGGAAACCTAGGAAAAGGGGATTTGGGGATAGAAAATACTATTGAATAAAATAACTGGTGTCTCTCCTGGCATACTTGTTTTGTAGGGGTAGATTTAAATCACAGAAGGTTTTACAGGGCTGTGTTTTGAGTTTGTGCTGGAAACAGTGTTGATACCACAGGGATGTTTTAGTCACTGCCGAGCAGGGCTTGCACAGAGTCAAGACCTCTTCTGCCTCTCACCCCACCCCACCAGTGAGAAGAATGGGGGGGGTGCACAAGGACTCAGTCTTAATTTTATCTCCCCTTTTCATCTCTTACTGATGCTTTGTCACACACTTGAAATTCTTTTTTATGATGAACTACAAGATTGAAATAAAATTTACATCTCTGAAAGTTCTGGTTTATGTGTAAATATCCAATTGTACTGTTTCCTTTACCCTAAAAGCATTTACTGTGTGTATCAGTGAAATGCTGAAGTAAAAGTTTTGAACAGATTCTCCTGTTCTTACGGCAATTAAATATTTTTTCAGTTCTGAAATTTCCTTTTGTAATAATTTTATTCATTTTAAATGTATAGGACTTCTCACAGCATCATCTTCCCAGTATATTAGTTATGCCTTTATATAGCACGCAGAACTCCTAAACATCTGTAATCTAAGGTTGCTGTTATTTTGGGAGGGAAAGAGGGAAGTTAGGTGCATGAGTAATGCAGATAATAGGGGTTTTTTTTACATTTTTAGCCAGCACATTAGGCCAGTCATTGCAACATACAAACCATGCAGTAGTTTCTGGGTTACTGCATTCAATAAAAGAATTATATCTTGTCTTCACAAAAAAAGCAAATGGCATGCAGACATAGGTTATTTATGAAATAAGTTACTACACTGCTGGGGCAAGGCTGGAAGAAAGAGATTTAAAAATATATCTTATACTTTCATAGAAGCATCATGTTGTGTGAAATAGAGGTTTTCCTAGCACTCCTGTAGCTGACCTTTCAATAAAATATTAGTTGAATTAGGCTAGACATTTTCTGCAACAAAGACTTGCATAACTATTTCTGTTTGTAGCAAAGATACTTTTCCTGGGGAAACACATTAAAAATAATTTAGAGATTGCCAGGGTTTTATTCTGATTTTTTTTCCTTGACCTAAACTTATGGAGGTTCCTCATTAACCTCCAGGAAATTAACACTTGGTCTATGTCTTGTAAATAAAAATTGTCCCATTTAGGAAAGTCTACACATTTGAGTAGTTTGAAATGGCCTTTTGAGGTGTCATGGTGTATGTTTCAATATATTTCTGCATATTCCTCACTGTCCAGAAAGCCTTAACTTCATCAGCATCTCCAGGGGGAGGAAGTAAGCAGTTTCAAAAGATGAACCATTTTTCCCTTAGCACAGGAGACAGTGCTTGTGCAGGTGGGTCTGGTCCCTGGTCTTATGCTCATCCTATTTCTCCAGTGTTCCTTGGTGTCGGCAGGGCCGTGAAATGTTGCAGCACTCAAGAAATGGGTACACCCTCTATATTTGTATGGTGCACTGAAAGTCTCTCCCTATGAACAGATCTATACACACAGCTCCCAGACCTACTACACTCTCTGCTTTATTTTTTTTTTCCAGTTTATTCTGAGTCATCCTGTAGCTATTAACAGAACAAAATCTAGCAGATGACTTTTTCTTCAAGATTAAGGAGCACAACTAACATATTTAGATAGTTAATAAGATTATTTTCTTCAGTTTAGATTTCTCTTCCACGGCTTTTTCATTTTATTGGGAATCATTTTTGACCTTAGATTACTTTCACTTGGTAATAGCAAGAATAAAAAAGCAAGTGGAAGCTGCTGACTGTATTTTCTTCTGAGCTTGTACTTAAAAATTTAGCAGATGTTCTGGAATATACAGTTGAGTGTCTTGTCTGGATCAATACTTTGAATTCCAGGAACGGAGAAACTGTAGATGTGTCACTTGAATTATGATAATATAATATTTTTGTAGCTGAGTGGTTTTTTTTTGGGTTTTTTTTTTTTTTTTTTTTTTTTTTTTTTTTTTTTTTTTTTTTTTTTTTTTTTTTGTGTTTTTTTTTGTGTTTTTTTTTTTTATCAAATTTACACGGTAAAATTAGCATAAAAGTATTGACACTCTTCTGGAAATCTTTTAAAAGAGTGTTTCTGATCAAGTCAAGTGCTGAAGTGTCCCAATATAGAAAGTGTTGGGATACCATGGTGATTGTATCTATAAAAATCTATACCCTGTCAAATTTCAGGGATTAAGAGCAAACACACTCTGCAGTATACCTTGGGAAAAATCATTAGTAGGAAAAAAAAAGACTGCAGCACATAAGTATTGTGATTTTCTTCACATGTGTGAACTCAATCTACCATGTTAGCTGTTTTGAGTGTCACTAGAGTTTGACAGTAGAGACCAAGAGCCGAACAGAAACTCCAACAAACTATACTAATCTCTGGAAGATTTATAATGCAGTGCTGGAGATTAAGGCTAATTTTTTCAATGTGTCTAAAGTTCCATTTTATCAAGATTCATTGCTATGAAACTCAATGAACTCCTTGAACCAATATGAAGTGTGGCAGCTTCAAAAAGCCCTGGCCTTTAAACTCAAGCTCACTGCTATCAGTGAGATGACCTCATCAGGGCCATATAAAATTTAGATATAGGTTCCCCTCTATGCACTATGTAAACCAGAAGCTTTTTCCAGAAGCTCACTACTCTCATAACAGAATCCTAATTTTCAACTGGAATTTATTTTTGTCTGGCTTACATATTTTTTGTGTTAGTCTCTCCTGCAGTTTATGTGATTCTTCTACCTCCACACTGGTTCTCTTTCCATCTGACACCATCCTACTTCATCTTCCTACACCTTCCTTCATTCCTTCGTTCTGTAAAAAAATCACTTGTAATTCCTATTCACATCACAGCCTTCATTTTGGTAAAATGAGCAAGTCACGCTCTTTGCTGTCTATGAAGCCAACCTTTCTCATTTCCCTGTTCATGTTAGGAAATTTTCTCTCCTGCTTTTGCAATTTGAACTCCTTTTTCTGTAAGGGTAGGTAGAACTTTATGGAGTTTCCAGATGAAATCTTATGAACACATGGCATTAATATTTCCTGAGCCTCTGCAAATACTTTCATTGATACAGTCTACCACCATACAATTTTTTTAAAATTTTTTTAATGTTCTTTCTCTTGGGTGAAAGAGAGTGTAACATCTGTTCTTTGCCGCCATTTGTGTTATGTCCAGTTCAGTAGGTGCTTAGGCCCTACTGTAAAGTTTAATAATAAGTTTTATTAGTGATATCAATGAAATTAGTCTCTCATCACTTGACAATGCTGGTGATATGCTTTATTAATCCTTGGTTTCCTCATTTCCCTCTGTATTTTGAGTTGACTTGCTTATTTTTGCATGTGTTCATTTTAGTATTTTTACTTCTCTGCTGTGGCTACCCTTCAGGAAATACAAAGCAGTTTACAAATCTTACTGTTGCATATTTAAGTCTTGTTGCAATGTAACTGTGAAGGTTACTCTCTACATAAGAAAGTGCACAGATTTTTTACAGGAACTATATAAACTGTAGTCAGCATTACAGTACATTAGAAATAGACTTGTAGAACTGTAGAATCGTTTAGGTAGGAAAAGACTTAAGATCATGAAGTTCAACCATCAACTGAGCAGTACCACTATGTTCACCACTAAACCATGTCCTCGAGTGTCATATCCACATGTTTCTTGAATACTTCCAGGAGCGGTGAATCCACCACTACCCTGTACAGTCTGTTCCAATGCTTGACAATCCTTTGTGCGAAAAAATTATTCCTCTTATCTAATTTAAATCTCCTCAGGTGCAACTTAAGGCCATTTCCTCATCCTATTACTTCTTACCTGTGACAAAAGACTGACCCCCACATGTCTACAACATTCTTTCTGGTACTTGCAGAAAGCATAAGGTCCTCCTTTCATCTCTATTTCTCCAGGCTAAGCACCCCCAGCTCCCTCAGCTGCCCCTCACAGGTCTTGTGCTCCAGACCCTTCCCCAGCTCCGTTGCCCTTCTCTGGACACGCTCCAGCCCCTCAATGTCTTTCTTGCAGTGAGGGGCCCAGAACTGAGCACAGGATTGGAGGTGTGGCCTCAGCAGTGCCCAGTGCAGGGGGACGGTCACTGCCCTGCTCCTGCTGGCCACACCAGGGCTGATCCAGGCCAGGATGCCATCGGCCCTAATAAAAATAATATTCATAATAAATTCTAATGAGGCTGTTATTTAGACGGCAACATATTTATTAGACCAAGTATAATTTAATTTATGCAATGACTCATAAAGAAAAGTGTTAATATTGTTTTAGAGACTATAGACTGCAACAGCATACAAAAAGGGAAACAGTGAGCAAGTAGAAAGTCAGAATCTTACTAGACATTCTGGTGTAATAAAGCAGACTTTTATTGTATATAAAGTGTACTTTTATGACTTTAAAATTCAAGATGATTGAAGACTGAGACATATAAATGCATACATTTCATTTTATACAGCCATAGCAGTGTGATTTAATGATTGTAAGTTGCATAAAGTATTTCTTAGTTTACTTAATATATGTTATGTACAAAGAATGTATTTACCTAACTTGAAAAGAAATAAGTCTCAAAATCTATTGCTACATTTAACATTTAAATCACCATTGTTTCTAGAACCTTACACTATCTTAACCCTAGCAGAGCAGGGAGATCATTTTAAGGGAACTGAACGCAAGAAAGATCAAGGCTGGAGTCCATCTGATATGAATCCTGTTCTTGCCATTGCAAGGCTGAAGAACTGAGCATTGCTGACTGCACAGGGTTCCTCAAAGAAGATCACAGAATCATGGAATGTTTTGGGTTGGAAGTGTCTTAAAATAACATGTTCCAAACCCCCTGCTATGGGCAGGGACACCTTCCATTAGACCAGGTTGCTCAAAGACTCAGCCAGACTGGACTTGAATCCTGTCAGGGATGAGACCTCCACAACTTCTCTTGGCAACCTGATCCAGTATCTCACTACCCTCTGAGTAAATAAATCTTAACATCTAAGTCTCTCTTCGTTTAAAACCATTACCCATTGTCCTGTCACTATCTGCCCATGTAAAAAGTCACTGTCCCTCTATTTTATTAGCCCCCTTTAGGTACTGGAAAGCCACAATCAGTTGTTCCTGGAGTGTTCTTTCTCCGTGCTGAACAATCCCAGCTGTCTCAACTTGTCCTCGTAGGAGAGGACTCATAGGAGACTCCAACAGGTCCCTGTCCTTCCTGTGCCGGGACCCCAGAGCTGGATGCAGCACTGCAGGTGGGGTCTCAGCAGAGCAGAGCAGAGGGGCAGAATCCCCTCCCTGGCCCTGCTGCCCACGCTGCTTTGGATGCAGCCCAGGACACGTTTGGCTTTCTGGGATGTGAGTGCACACTGACAGCTCATGTCCAGCCTCTCACCCACCAGCACCCCCAAGTCCTTCTCAGCAGAGCTGGTCTCAAATTTGTCTAGCCTGTAGTCATTACTGGACATGCTCTTTGATGCCTTCTATTAATGATGTTAATGAAAACCTTATGCAGTACTTCAGAACTTTGGGATAAGTAATTTACAGTTTTCAAGTTTTTAAAAATCATGGCTAGCGAGGCTACTTGGTGGACCATTACAAATATTGATGAGTTAAATTTTCCACCTACAAGTTTGTTCTCGGAAACAATGTGACTGTTTACTGACAATGTTAAAACTCTTAAAAATGAAAAAAGGAAATCTTGTGGCCACAGATAAGTGATTTAGTTACACTTTTGAATGAATCTTCTGGTTTATTTATTATTCATGTGTAGCTTTTTCATTCTAGTAGTTTAAAAGCAGTCTCAGGGGAACTACCTTTTTGTTTGGTTTTGTATAATGCACAGCACAGAAGAATCTCTATAGAACTGCACAAGTAGCCTGGATTGTTGCCTAGACTAGGAATAAGTTGGCAGAAAATAATATTTTCTATTCATTTTTTGCCCTTTGTCAACCAGCATGGTGTTGCCATTAAAAGCGTATTCTTTAAAATATGCTTTAAAAGCATATTCTTCAAGTCTTTGAAGAATATGTCCCATGTCTTTAAAATAATTTTTGTGAGGGAAAGAGGAAAAAAACCCCAAAACCTAATCACTAAATAACTGAAATAGAGGATCCAAATTCAACACAGAGACACATAAACCAGTACTTTGTCATAAATATAGTAGTTGCAGTCATTGCTGAGGTGATCTGGGGTCATCATCCCAATATTTTATTCCAACGTCCACCTATGAAATTTAGACCTGTAATTAAACAGCAGTCCAATTCACATCAGACTGATCTTGAAAGAGAAATATCTGCAAATATATGATTTCATAGATTACCTTTATGACAACTACAAAAGCACAAAGCAAATCCAAATTTTATTCTGGAATATGTCACTTGAATGTGATTTAGAGAAATAGTGGCTCTGGTGACTATATATCCAGAGTAGAGTCTGATTGGAAATATATTTGGTCAGAGGTTTTTTGAGTTGTCAGAATGTAAGGGGATTTTCTCCTAATCATTCCAATTTTGGATATTTTTAAATGACTGTGTCTGTGCTGTACCATGTGGTAGCTCCTGAACTTGATAGCAGAATCCACCTCAGAGGAATTGAACACTTCTCTGGAACTGTGGTATCATTGCCTTTCATTAATACAGGTATTCTTCAATTTGCACCCAGTAAGAAAAAAATCAAACCATAAAACATCTCAGTAAGCCCTGAAGTGGGATTCTTTCCTTGTTCTGATCTTTGAAAAGTCAAACAATGAACCTTCATATTGGGAGAGTGAAGGCAAAATTTCCTGACATTCTCAAAAAATGCAATTTGAGTTGGCTGTTAGGTCAATTCGATTTGGAATGAAATAACGACATGATCAACCCATCATATATGAAGGAAGTTTGAATTTCTTCTCAAACCTAATACTGTCAGGACACACATGTATGAGCCCCTTGCTTAGGGCCTTTACTTATTCTAGGTATAAAAGCGCATATAGAGTTAGGTGTTAAATTTGTGTTAAATTTTTACATGCCCTGTTAGAAGATGAACAAAATTTTTCTGTGGTAGATGTTATTCCATTTTCTGGCATTACAGCAAATTTCTCTGCAAGCTGTTTCTTCATAGTTGTTCCTCATTTTGTTTATGGCAAATAGGAGTAACATTTTCCAATGTTGCTAAATTACTTTAGTAAATCTGATTCATGGTGAGCAAATTCAAAAGCATCTCAACATATTTTTTTATAAGTAAAAAGTTTCTAAGACCTCTCTATGGTCATATTTTGCATAGAATTTCAGCATGTGAACTACCTTAAGTGGCTTCAAAAGTCGACCACTCTAATATGCATTCCTGAAGCCAGTTACAGAATATCAGTTTCTCTGAAAGGCAAAAATTCAGAGAATGACAATTACATGACCCCTTGCAACAAAAGCCTATGTACTAACACACACTATTGATTTATGGAATATTTGACAATAGGGATTTTGGCTGAAAATGGGGAAAATATTTCTGAGAGGAGGAGAAATATATAACTTTTAGAGTCAAGTGCACGATATCGAGTCATAGAGAACTTTTTCTTTGACAGTGCACATTAACTGAATCTAATAGAATTCAGCTCAGCCAGACAAAAAAAGAACTAGACCAAAAGAGAGGTTAGATAACATAGCTGACCAAAATGTTTGGATATAGCAAACATAATCCTTTGTACAAGATAGGCTTTATAAAAAGTCCTGTTCGGTATGAATGTACTGGAAAGATGAAAAGCAATGAGAAAGTTGAATGTGTGTTGTCTGTGAATACAGCTTTCAAACCTCTGAAGATTCAAAAAGGGATGAAGAGTACAGTTCGATAATGCAATGTGGAAAGAGAAAATTTTCTAGCAAAGAAGGTTAAAATTGATTCATTACATTTGCATTGCATTTCAGCAAGTAAGAATTAATGTCCAGAGAGATATAAAATTCTGCAATCAAAGGTATAGTTGTGAAAACACAACTGCCTTCAGTTCTTCATGAGATTGATACTATTGCTATTGAAATGAGAGAAAATTATCTGGTTGAAAAATCCATGAGATTATTTTTTTTTAGCATTTGTCAACAGCTTTTCTACATTATTAAACGTCTTTATTATTTTCTGACCTTAATACAGTTTGCACAAATGTGAAGCTTCATTCAAGCAAGCACTTTGTAAAGGACCTTTTTTTTTGTCATTAATACGATGTTTGGATTTTTGACTGAAAAAATGAACGAAGGAGTAACCATTAAACATGTATATCACCAAAGCATGAAAGAAATGTCAAAATGTAAGTCCAAGGCATATGAAGTAATGAGTATTGTGTTAGTTAACTCAGAGCTCAGTAGATATTCAAGGTACACACTGGCTGTCAGTGAAATGATCTGGCTGCTTCCTTCCTTAGGATTAATACAGAGCCAAGGGTAGGTTATCAGTCACCATAAAATACGTGATTCAGAAGTTTTCCAAATGAACAGCAATGAGATGAAACCCTTTATACTTATAACACTTTAAACAGCTAAGTTATAAACTAAAATTATTTCATATATTTAGGAAATTGTTAAGGATATAATGTTAAAGTCGAGGATCAATGTGTCTTAAGAGTCATCAATCATCTTGGTTTCATTTCATGACTGCTTCACTATCGATCAGGATTTCACCATAGAGGAACTCAGGTTGTACCATGTGATCATCACAGACTGGGGTAATGAAACTGAAGGAAAATAAGCTTACAAAAAACTAGATGTGATCAGACAGAGGAATAGCCGAAAAGAAATGAAGCAAAAAAATCTACTCTTTTAGTGAAAAATGTAGGCATATTACAAGAAAATTCAGCATCACTGTCTGTAATTAGACATATATTTAGCTAGGTTACCAGACACTTCCCATTATCTTTTGTCATTTGTGTTGAAACTTTAATCACTTGGGCTGGAATTTTCTACACCATGACAGTAGCTTTAGGCCATATAGATTTGTATCTTCCTTAAATGTCAGGTAACACCACTGGAGAGTTTCTTTAAATAAAAACAAGTGGGAGAAAAGGAGCAGTATTTTTTTATTATGTTTTCAAAAATCAGAACTACTATTTTTAAGAACTGCAGTTCTGCAGCTAAAACTTGAAATCTGTTATATTAGGTGGAGCTTTATTTAGTTGAAGATTACTCTGGGTGGATTATTACCAGCATAAGAAAGATTTAGGACTAAAAAAACAGAAGTTCTTTCAGAAGTTCCTTCTGAGATAGATGGTAGTAGAGGTTTCTTTAAATATTGGAAGGGGTCCCTAAGCTAGTTTACACTGAGTAATATTTTTTCCTTCCAGCATGAATTGAATACCTGAAGGAATATCTGCAGAAGTTTCTCCTTGGAGCCGTGGAGAGTAAAGCATGAAAAAAATATGACCAGGTTTCATATAGCATTCACAACTGTGAAATGTAAAACAAAACTTACCATCTCTCTCAGTTCTTCGATAAAGATGTTTTATCATCAGGGTTAAATAGAGGTTCCATTTATCATGTCAAAAAAGTGTGTCTGCAGAGTGAGGGGAAAAGATCAGAGAGGACAAAGTTTTCAGTGGCTTGTCTGGATAAAGTTTTATTTCTATGTCTGAAATTGGTTTTTATAGGAAACATGGGGTGTATTGGAGATTTTAGATTTAAATTAGCTGATGTACAATTTTTTTCTTTTTTTTTTTTTTTTTTTTTTGTGATAGGTGAGACCTTACAAGATTTTGAGGTTTTGTATTGATTATCACAGAGAAGAGGAAACTTATACTGAAGTAGCAATATTCCCTTTCTGAATAGGGACAATAAGTGAAACTTGGAAAGATAATGAATACCAGAGGTATAAATGTCACAAAATAGTAATTTAAGTTGAATTAAAGCAGGAACTCCATCTGTACCTGAGTTGGGAGGAAGCAGAATAAAGGAAGAATTCCAGCTCTGATGCGGTGAAGTGAGCATGACATGGGAATATGTGGTCAAAAGCTTTTTGACTTGAAAGTACCCCAGGAAGTACATTTTGCCTAATATGTCCTCAAATATGTTGCAATTGCATATTTCACTTTCGCTCGTAACCTCTTTATTCCCAAACTCATAATCATTCCTGTCCAAACCTTTTCCTAAAACCTTTATAAATACACCGGGGCTTAGCTGTACTGAACAGGCTAATACCATAGGACAAGACCAATGAGGAGGAAAACAGAGATCTGAAGATAAAGTGTTGCAAGGAAACAGCAGTTGAATATATAGAAGAAAATACTGTCATTCTGGAGATAACACAGCTTCAAAGACGGGCCTGTAGAGCTCACAGTCTGGAAAAGAAGATGTTGACTGAAATATACTGAGCCATAATCTGCAGAGATATGTCTGGATGCTTGAGGCACTAAGCGCATGGAGCTCAGGAAGGGAAAGATTTTGCTTTGCGTGATCTCTTCTGAGGTTGCTTACAGATGTTGCTCTGAATTCCAAGGGTGTAGTACCCTTGTTTTTCTATGAAACTAAGTTAATTGGTCAAGTAACCGAAAAAGAGGATCCCTGATATCTACTTTCAAAATCAAAGCTTTCACAATAGGTGGAAAGAGTCATTTTAGCATAGGCTTTTGGAAGTTTTGTTTTTCAGCTATGAAATGAAGTTGATCCTACAATCTAAACTCACGGATATTCAGTGATGCTAAATTGGCTAATACCTTTGAAATACTTACATGGTGAAAAAACAGGAAGAAAATAATTTTTTGCAATACAAATTCTCAAAAGAACTTGGTTAAAAAGGCATATGAACACACATTGGGTTGAAAGAGCAAAGCAGTTATTGAGAAGATATTAATGATGAAGGAGCTCTGAGAAAAACAAATGAAAAAGATCTTGTCGGGTCTGCAGCAAAAGTAAGCATAAAGAGGTGATTTAAGAAGGCATATATTGTATATATAGTTATAGTTACTTTCCCCTATTCTATCCTATTGAATTTAAAGAACAAGTACCTAATAACACAAAAGTCCTTTTTTTTGTGTGTGTGTGGAATCAAATGCTTTTCTGGAAGCAAATTCCAAAATTGCATATATTAATGAAAATTGTATGAGAGAGAGTCTGCTCCCCAGAAAACACCAGAACAGGTGGAGATGCCTGAAGGAAGCTGCAGAGGTGGGGAAGAACTAGAAGTGTCAGAAATGAAGGAGTGAATTTTAGCCTGGGAGGAAGAGGGAGTGGGAGGAATACGCTTTTGGGCTTGGGGCTTTTTTTCTGGGTTTTGGGGTATAGGGGGTTCTTGTGTTTGTTTAGTTTTAGGGTGGGGTTTTTTTGGTTGGTTGGTTGGTTTTCTTGGTTGTTTTGTTGGTTGGTTGGTTGATTGATTGGTTGGGGGTTTGAGTTTTTTTTGTTTGTTCTTTTTTCCTCAGCATTCTCTATTTGTAATTGGTAATAGATTAACATAATCTTTTCAAAGCTGATTCTGCTTTGCCTTTGATGATAGTTAGTGGGTGATGTCTGTGTTCTTATCTCAGCCCATAAGTTTTTTTAATCTAATTTTTTCTCCTTGTTCTGTTGAGGAGGGGGAGCAAGGGAATGGTTTGGTGGGCACTTGACAGCTGGCAAAGGTCAACCTACCACAAGAGCTCTGAGCCTTTCCTCTCAAAAAAGCGATTGATTTTGCCTAATACAACTTTGGAAAAAGATGGTGTGCATTATAGAAACAAATTTTTTTTTTTTTTGAAATGTCAAAAATGCTGAAACATCTGCTGTGTAGGTATTATATCTGTTAAGATAAGAAATGTGGGTCTACAGAGGAACTGGAAAACTCTAGAAAGTCAGTGTGTGCAGATATTCTGTCTCTTGAAAGCAGGCAAATTACAAATTAATACCTATAGTACTAGTAAGTAAATGATTGAAAACAGCCTGATGAAGAGGCAGGCTAGGAGCAAGACATATTACTTTTACATGTTTTTCCACACCTGCTTGAATTTTTTCCTCTGTTGTTTGCCAGACACCAGTGAGTAGGTCTGCCCATTTTCTTGAGAATGAAAACTGCTTTGTGAAAATTTAGAACCAAGTGTGAGATATGTTTACAATAAATGGAATAATTTATCTGTCACATTTATAAAAGGATAGCAGAGTATGTAGATGCAGGATCACAAATACTACTTAAGCATTTTGTTCAGACAGAGGATTTTCACAGTTTGCAGAAACAGGAATAGTGCAAAATGATGTCAAAAGTTTCCCAGAATCTCTAGAGGGATGGATTGCTGTTGCTAGCATATTAAAGAAAACATCTCAGAATCAAGGAGCAGTCTCTGTGTATGGTGGATGAAATGTTACAAAAAAAAGGCTGCAAAATATCTCCATCTAAGGTGACCACTACCAATAATAATGCATCATTAGTAATGAAGAAAGATAGAATTTTTAAAGGTGAGTAAATTAATGCTTTTCATTCTGCTAAAAGCTTTTAGATGGAACACTTTACAACTTTCTGATGAAGGGAATAGTACTTACAGGTGTATAGGGGCACACCCAGTCTATATTTGCAAAATTGCAAGCACAATGTTAAAAATTGCTCTGAGAGGGAGAGAAAATGTAGTTTGATGCATTGTGAGAGATATATTTAGTCCTAACATTTGATATGAATTTGCTAGCTTTTGAGTGGTGATCATAGAAAATGATTTTTGGGAGTGCAGAGCAGTCAGTCAGTCAGAAATAAGGATCAGAGATGCCTGAGAAGAAAAATTCTCCATTGATGGCAAATTCTGTCACTGTTAGGTCTCTCTCATTCTTCTAAATACTCCCTGCAAGAGAAAAAATCCTAGTCTTAGAAAATATTTTCTACCATGCTTTACATTTAACTCTTTTGAGTGAGGCTAGTGGAGTTGGCCCTAAAAAACCCAGCATATTATTCTATCCCAGGTTTTTTGGTGGCAGTGGTATTTCTGTGTTGTTCTCAAATTTTTTGGGTTGGTTTGGTTTGTGGTTTTATTTTTTTTTTTTTTTTTGGGGGTTTTTTTTTTTTTTTTTGGGGGTTTTTTTTTTTTTTTTTGGGGGTTTTTTTTTTTTTTTTTGGGGGTTTTTTTTTTTTTTTTTGGGGGTTTTTTTTTTTTTTTTTGGGGGTTTTTTTTTTTTTTTTTGGGGGTTTTTTTTTTTTTTTTTGGGGGTTTTTTTTTTTTTTTTTGGGGGTTTTTTTTTTTTTTTTTGGGGGTTTTTTTTTTTTTTTTTGGGGGTTTTTTTTTTTTTTTTTGGGGGTTTTTTTTTTTTTTTTTGGGGGTTTTTTTTTTTTTTTTTGGGGGTTTTTTTTTTTTTTTTTGGGGGTTTTTTTTTTTTTTTTTGGGGGTTTTTTTTTTTTTTTTTGGGGGTTTTTTTTTTTTTTTTTGGGGGTTTTTTTTTTTTTTTTTGGGGGTTTTTTTTTTTTTTTTTGGGGGTTTTTTTTTTTTTTTTTGTTTTTGTTTTTGTTTTGGTTTTGTATTTTTCCTGCTTAAATGATATGGAAAGCCTACAGAAAAGTGCTAATGGATGCTGAATATGTATTTCCTTTTTCAGGTGTGGGGAGCATAAAATACATCTGTCCTGTGAACCATGTATTACAAGGGATGTCTGTTTCTATATATAGTAATATTTTTGATAATAGAAGACTTAAAAAGTGCTTGCATAGCTTCTTATAAAACTATGTGTTCCATTTTGTTAGTTTTCCTTGCTAGGTTATCTTCAGCCTTTTCAATTTAAATTTGTCTCCAGCTTATACAAAAAAATGCTGGCAGAGAGTAAAGAATCCATTGGTAGTTACAGTTCAGGACCTGTTGGCTCTCCTGATCAGTACAGGTATTGGACAAGTAAGCTCACGGAATCACAGAATGGGTCAGGTTGGAAGGGATCACAGTGGGTCGTCTGGTCCAACCTCCCTGCTCAAGCAAGGCCATCCTTGAGCACAGGGCACAGCATTGTGTCCAGATGATTATTGATTATCTTAAGTGAGGGAGATCTCACAACCTTTCCAGGAAATCTGTTCCAGTTCTTTGTCACACACAGAGTAAAAAAGTTCTTCCTCATGTTCAGGTGGAACTCCTGTGCTTCAGTTTCTACCCATTCCCTCTTGTCGCAATAGCTTGGTACCACTGAGAAGAGCGTGATCCATCCTCTTGGCACCCTCCCTTCGGATACTTGTATGCAATGATGAGGTCCCTGCTCAAATGTCTCTTCTTGAGGCTGAACAGGCCCAGCTCCCTCAGCCTGCCCTTGTAAGGAAGATGCCTCAGACCCCTCATCATCTTTTTCATTGTCTACTAGACCTGCTCCAGGAGCTCCATGTCCTGAGGAGCCCAGAGCTGGGCACAGCACTCCAGATGTGCCTCCCCAGGGCTGAGCAGAGGGGCAGGATCTCCTCCCCTGACCTGCTGGCTCTGCTCTTCCTAATGCACCCCAGGATCCCTCTGGCCTTCTTGGCCACGAGGACACACTGCTGGCCCATGGACAGCTCGTTGTCCACCAGGACCCCCAGGTCCTTCTCTGCAGAGCTGCTTCCCAGCAGGTCAGCCCCAGCCTGTGCTGGTGCCTGGGGTTATTCTTCCCCAGGGGCAGGACCCTGCATTTGCCTTTGCTGAACTGCATTAACTTTCCCTCTGCTTAACTCTTGACCCTGCCCAGGTTAAATTTCATATGCTGTCACATGGAGAAATTGCAATGTTCAAACCTTAAGGGTAAGTCAAGCCCAGCCCAGTGAAATCTCACTGCACCACCAGAAAATAGTTTATAATAGAAAGGTCACTGAAAGGTATATGCTTCTTCACAGGCTCCAGAAAGACTATCATGTTATAATACCAAGTTACTAAATTTATTTCTTATTTGTCAAATAAGCCCGGTAGTGGAAAAATTTAGCTCAAAGAAACTAAGCAATTGCAAAGTGATCCAAACAGTCCAGACAAATCCTGCAGTTGTCTTTCCAGGAACTTCTTGTTTGTTTATTTAGTTCATCACAAAAGTGATTGTCTGCCATGTACATCGCATAGGTGAAAGTACAGATTTTGGTGCTTTAGGCTAAATAAACACAAGCATAAGGCAGAAAGTCACCAGCAGAAGAGATAGAATTCAACTTTCTTTTAATATGGAATCAAGTCTCAGGAAACAGCTGATAAAAGAATAATTGAAAAATAAGAAGGAAATGTTCTGGTGCAGAAGTGACATGAAATACTTTTCTCTTTCCTCTGCAAGAACAAATAAAAGACATTTCACAAATATCCCACTACAGCAAAGGGATAAACCCAAGATCTTTTATAAATAATAATATTAATTGTGAGATAGCAGACATGATAGAAGAATTTGGAGGGTGTATTTGCTTTGAGTGTCTGAAATCCAAATAGATCTTGCAATTCTTTTACCAGGGTAGTAGAAACCCTTCATCTTGGCCCTCTTGGTCACATTGGGGTGGTGATTTCAGGCTCCCCTTAAGCTGCACAAATGTTCACTGCAGCAGAGCTTTGTTCAGTTACTGAACATTTGTGGTTTGGACCAATCCTACTGCAAGCCCTGTCCCCAAAGAGGGAGTTTTGGATAACTTTGAAATTTGTATAAATTATTTTTTAAGCAGAAACAGACAAAACGTTACCTATAAGTAACTGACATTGTCCCCCTGAAAATGAAGTTTCACTCTTTCAATTCAAGTAACTAGAACAGCCACTGAGGGCAAGAATTTTAGTTTTACTTGTTCTACAGCTGGACTTCATATAGAAGCAGAATGCCATGCATTAATAAAAATATTTTCTTTATGACATGTCATACAAATCCATATTTGACAACATAGAAAACAACCTTAAATAAGAGAAACACCCCATTATGTGGAAGTTCTATTTTACTGTATTTTCATTAAATGAAGGCATTATTTTACTTGTCTATACTCAATCCCTCTGTTATTATTATTCTGTTTGTAAGGCAAAAATGAGACATACAAGAAATAGGCAAATCAAAAGAAAAAAAAATACAACCAAAAAACTTCCATACAATATGTTAATTATGTTAGTAATTAACATAATTATGTTTTTGTTAACAGTAGAAACAATTTTGCTACTCAGTTCAAAGGAATCAGGATTAGGAACAGTTTAAGAGTCTTTGAAAATCCCAGGTTATGGACACTGGAACTGATTCCTATCCAGATCAAGAAATACATGGTTTTTTAGTGAATATGCAGCAAATCAGGAAACAAACAATCAAAAATATTCACTGAAGTCTGTAACATTCCTCAGAGGTGGAATTTACGAGTTAAAAAAAAGTGTTATCCACACAAGGAATTACGTTTTATTCGTGTGCACAAATATATATTCTGCTTGCCACAGATTAAATCCTTGGGAAAATGCAGTGTATCAAAACTGGAAGTGCTGCTTTGCAAGAGAAATGTTGTTGTTGTTGTTGCTCTTACAGCACTCTTCCCTTCTCTTTAGAAGCCTATTTTTGGCTGGATATTGTATTTTGCTTTATTTTTCTTTGCCCTTTTGATTCTCTGGATTGGAATAAAATAAAGCCACTCTGTTCTGTACTTGAATGCTGAGCTCCAGTCGTTCCAGCAGTCCATCTTTGATGCCTTATTTACATAATATTGCCATTGATTGCTCTAATTGTTTGATCCTGGTGCATCCATTTTAGGTTTAGCAAGTTAAGATTTTATTCCCCATTCATAATAATTCAATTCAATTCATTTAATTTGTAACACTAAGGGCTTAGTGTGTTCTTTATGCATGTAAAATGCCCTGGTTTATTATGTCTGATGCATTCTTAGGGATTATTTAATTCAGTGAGTGATAGGGCAGGTCATACAGAGGTTGGGGTGGCTCCTTAGAGATCAAGCTAATAGTAGGTCAGTAGCTGGTGTCTAACACATCACATGATGTGATGTGATGGCTGCGTTTCAAAAGCAGGTTATTGGTAACTGATTTCTCACAGCATGAAACAGGAACAGGAGCTGTGCAGGCACAGAGGACCGCTGAAGATCATTGGAAACCAAGTGCTATTGGGAGACTGTCAAACCCAGTGTAGATTTTGTTAAACAAATTTCCTCAAAACAGTGTTTTTCACACCTCTTCACATCAAGAACAACCCGTCCACCCTCCCTGGAAAGATTAATTTCATTTTTGATAGGAGCCACTGCAAGCTGTAGTTATAGCTAAGGACCTTCACCAGAAAAGTAAAATTATTGTAACAGCTTTTAAAGACAGTTTTGTACTTTGGAAAAATGGATGCTGTGGTATCTGATAGGGGATACATCAGAGAAATTTTAGTAACATTTGTTCCATGAAGATAACAGTAGCACAGCGCTTCCTAGTCTAATTGCATTTGTGATATATATATAAACCCAATGTGTATTTATAGATCTTACACAATGGCATTCTGCCCTCCCTCTTGATGTTTTATCCTTAACCAATTAAGTCTTCTCTGCAGCAAAATTTCCCAGAAAAAAAAAAAAAATTGAATCTAGTTTTTCTGTTCTGAACTAAATAAAGGAAGCCAACTTCCCCACCTGCTGTGGCTGGCTGAATACAGAGAGAAAAGCAGTGTTAACTCAAAACAAAATCACACAGTGAAGATCCATTCACAGCTATTCTCATGTCCTGCTTTCTTTCCACAAGGAACTAAAAACATATGTCTGAAGCAAATTTTCTTTCCGAGGGGTGCCTTTGTAAACGCAGTTTGGTTGGGAACACACCTGCCATTCAGTGAGCAAATATGTACTCTGATCTCCCATGGATCTTGCCTTCCACCACAGCTTCCAAAATGTCAGGGGTGTGTGTCAACTCTGCATATTACTAAATCCTCACCAGGGCATGTCAGATGAAGTAAATAATCTTTTTGTAATGCCAGAAATCTCTGCTTGCTAGCATAAAGCTATGACTATCCCATATAAAGAGGCTGATTTTCCACAGTGTTTTACCCATTTTCAAATAACTGCATTTCCTCACTTACCCATGTGAGGCAAGAACTCACAGATGCTAATTTATAAACACTGTGACATTTAGAATAAAGGGTAAGAGTACTGCCACTGACCCAAATGACAATATTTCAGATTTCTGTGAAGTCCAGTTCAATTATTTCAAGGATCAATGGCCCCATTAACACTAGAGAGAGAGTGCATCTGGATATTATGATTATTTTTAACTCTCTGTCTTATACATAATAAGTGTGGTAAAACATAAGATAACTTTGACCTTTCACCTGATCCTCCAAAGCCTTCTTCAGGCTTCTTAGAAGTTAAAATCTTCTTTGACTTGAAATAGATAACTTTATTATGTCTTTTGTGTATCTTTCAAACATCAGATTTGACCCTGAAAGTACAGAACTACACAGGAGTGTGTGTCTTCATGGAGATAATACCTATTAACCTCACAATTTTACTCCAGAAGATATAGTTCCTGTTTTTTTTGAATCATGAAAAAAACTTCAATTATTTTCTGTAAAGATGACATTTCACCTTGTAT
>VYZR01062184.1:6971-22084 GCA_013400675.1 Oxylabes madagascariensis
TCACTGATCCTAATTGACTTGTGTAATTGAAAAGGGAGAGTTCAGTTCTCTCTGTGGGAGGAAATGACTGTCTGCTGAAGGTGTCCAGCTGGGATGGTACCTGTGGTCCAGGGAAAAGCTCTCAGCACTGCTTTTCTCCTTCTGCCCCCTCAAAACAAAGCAGAGACAAAGTTTGAAATGGGGAGATTACAAGGATGTGGTAGTTGCATGTGGGTTCTTTAAAAAGGAAAAGTGGAATTTTAACGAAAACCCAGTTAATTCCATTTGGAATTTTTTTTTCTTTAATGCTTGTGAATATAAGTGAAGCTTTTTCTGTAGGTGAAGGATGCCTTGCACAGTCTCCATCCTGTATGCCCTCTTCATTCGCTTAGCATAATTGAGCCTTTTAAAAGCTCTTAAGTTCAGTAAGATTTAGCTGGAAGTCCCATCAAGAAACGCCTCAGACCGGGTGTGATAACCCCCAGCTTCAACCTGGTACACTTGAAATCTAATTTTAGAGCATTTTCTTCAAGAGTCTTTTTAAGGAAACAATGTGCTTTTCTTGGCAATTCAGACAAAAGTTTCTAAAGCCTAAATCCGGCAGCTGAGGGAGAACTTTCCTGAGGCATTTAGAATCTAATTAACTCAAGTGGCCTATTGCAGCTTAGTAGGTATCACCTATGACTGCTTTTCCACTCTTAGTATCCGACGGAACCTTTGCCAGATTATTATATAATACTTTTCAACATAATTCTAAAGCTTCATTGGAAAAAAAAAGCATATAATTCTGTCTGTTCCTGCTACAAGAAAACTCCAGTTAGAGCACCTTAGACATATGAAAATGGTCTATTGCCCTACTTTTAGAAACTTTTCGTTTCTTCAGATTTTTTTTTCTTGAGTAGAAAATAATTGGTTTTGAGAAATAGCTGATATTTGAGGAGTAGTTTGGTATTTCAATCTTAGCATTTCAGTTTCAGAAATCAAATACTTCCCAGTAAGTTAAATACACTGGGAAGCCTGTCCAGACTTAGTTGTGTTGTAGCAGTTGCTGTTGAAGGAGATGGGAAAGCATTTAGAGATGTATTTTAAAAAATAATCAGCTGGTGCTGTGTAGTAGTTGGTGTGTGCATCTCTGATGGCAAAGCAAGCCCAGGTGAATCTGTCCTACCCAAGGAAATCAAGCAGTGCACAATCTGGAAATCCAAGGTAAAGGGTAGCATTCCTACTTCACCTGTGAGGAATGCAGAGAGAAGGCTTTGAAGCTGAGAACTGTGTGAAGAAGTGTTTGGTTATTTAATACTCTGGTTATTGTGAGAAAGTTGAATTGGCCTAATCTCAGCACTCAAGTCCTGAAAATGACACTTTACTTCTGGGACCTGCAGTGACAGTGTGTGATGCCTAAAAGATGGGAATGTGTTCACTGTGCCCCTGGGGAACTCAGAGGATTGCTGTGCCTCTGGAGAAGCTGGTGGAGGACACAGCATTACCTCCTCACTTCAGATAAGGATATCTTTCATTTTCCCACTGATGAAAACCTGCATGGAAGGTGCACATTGATGTTGAAAGGCTGGGATGGAGGCAGTGGGCTGGGGGGTAAATGGCTCTTAACAAACCCTCTCTTCCCTCACTACTCGCAGAAGTTGACTGGGATAGAAGTAAAAAGTAGCATTTGCTGAAGTTTCTTTCCTCTGTGAAGTTTAGATATTGATTGTCATGAATCACCTTGGCAACTCCTTTGTCTTAGGAGCTGATCTTTATGCCAGGCAGTGCCAAGCAAACCTTTGTAAAGAGAGATACCCTGAGCAAGGGTTTGGCTAAGAGTTGCTATGGCTTAAAGCTTCACCTCTACATTTAGTCACCTTCTGATTATCTCCTATATTTTTTCAAGGAGTTCCCATCTTGTTTCCATGTTTCTTCAATGCACAACTTTCGCAGGGTTCTGTATTATCCTTGTGAACTTGCAGTATAAGTGTGAGTTAGAAAGAGTTACTGGGGACACAGTCCAAGACAAATCACTGTTCCCTCAGAGGGTTTTTGACTTCTCAGCCTGTGTTTGCATTCCTGCAGGTGATGATAATGGGAAGAAGGCCAACAACCCCAACCACTGTAACTGCATCATAGACCAAATCTTCACAGGCGGACTGCAGTCAGATGTTACCTGTCAAGTCTGCCAGTAAGTCACTTTTTTCTGATCCTGGGCTCTGATTCAAATCTGCACCCCCTCCAGTGCACTGCACTGAACCTTTCCTCTCTTGAATACCAATAAATACCGGCAAAACTCCAGAAAGACAAGAACTGTGTAAGTGCAGCACTGTGAGGCACCAGCACACGTTTCCCAGAGAAGCTGTGGCTGCCTCCTCTCTGGGAGTGTTCAGTGCAAGGCTGGATGAAGCTCTGAGCAGCCTGGTTTAGTGGAAGGTGCCCCTGCCCATGGCAAGGAGTGGAATGAGATGATGTTTAAGGTCTCTTCCAGCCAAACCATTCTGAGTTCTATAATTCTGTCAGCTAAATGAAATCAATTACCAGTTAACTGTTACAGATTAAGACACACCTAAAAAGTTGCATGGAAAGCACCACAGGCTTATGCACGTAAACCTTTTACTAGTCTGGAAAAGGTGGTTGTTTTTCAAGATCATAAGGAAAAGACTTCCAAGATCTTTTTGAATTTCAAAATACATAATTGCAACTACATTTGAAGAAAATTCTGATACAGGACCACATTTTCCTTCAGTCACGAGCCTCATATCATCAGGAGAGGTTTCAAAGAGGCTGATGCCTAATGTAATCTCAGGTACCAGAAAAAAAATCTTTACAAGAGTATGGCAAAAGGTATTTATTGTTCTACTCTGTACTGGAATAAGTTGACTTCTCTTTGGAGATGTTTGGTGTTGCCATAGTGCAGAAGTCAGAGTTCTTGTTTTTTGTTCTGCCTTGCATTCTTGCTGTCCTGCACATGGGCTGGGCTTGTTTGAATCTGCTTTTATTCTCAGTTTCCTGGAGGGATTTGCAAAAGATTTACTGTAAGGAAAACATAGGAAATTTTGTTCTTTGCCTGGTAGAGCCACAGAATCCTTACGTGGATTGATTGAAGCTTGATTTGTTATGACACAATATTAACATTGATGAAACTTTGACAAAAGAAGTTTTCTTTTGAAAATTGACAACTTCTGCACAAATGAAGCAGGGGAAAAGGCTTAATGAGATTGCAGAGTGAAAGATACTAGTTTTACGGGAAGAGAGAACTGAAAAAATAAACATAACAAGGAGCTTAGACCCCTGAAGTTCTCTTAAAAATGTGGATGCTGGAAGAAAAGATTTGAGTCAACAGCAGTTAAAATTTTGAGCAGCTTTTTCCACAGTCCGGCTCTTGGCTGGTCTTCAGCTGTCTTTAGACAGCTCTGATGGAGAACACGAGCTACTACTTGGTGTAGTTATTCTTTGGCCTCTCAAATCCCAAAGGCTGTAGGAGATGGTGAGAGGAACTGCAAAGCTGAATTCAGTGCATTGCTGGACAGCAAAAGTATTTTAAAAACCTTCTCTTTTTTTGAGGTAGCCTCAAGTACCGTCTTCCATGTCTTGAGCAGACAAGACTAGCTTCTAAACTAGTTGGATGGCATGTTGCTTGTCACAGATGTTAACTGGTTTATACTGGTCAGTAGTGGCTCTGTCTCAGAGCAGCTCTGCTTTGAATCTCAGGGCTCCAGTGAGTGCAAGAATGTCCTAAATACTTTTATTTTGCCTTTAGTACATCACATACATTTCCCCAAACATACAGCTTTCAAATATGCAGGGATAGAATCAGTTGTGGGAAAACACTCTGGAGCAGCTCTATTTTCTGTCATCTCTGAGTGCCCTCTAGGGGTGATGGAGATCCCAAAGCCCTTAAAATTAAGTACCTGGAGTGCCCCCCAAAGCGAGAGAGAAACCGTTCCCTTGGCTTCCTTTAAAGGTGTGTGGAACCGTTCTGTCTCCCACAGTGGCGTTTCCACGACGATAGACCCGTTCTGGGACATCAGTTTGGATCTGCCAGGCTCTTCCACCCCGTTCTGGCCGCTGAGTCCGGGCAGCGATGGCAGCGTCGTCAATGGGGAAAGCCACGTGTCGGGCACCACCACCCTCACAGACTGCTTGCGAAGGTATGGCCTGCCACAAACACACCTTGGGCTTGGAGAAAGGGAATCTGGCTTCATCTTGTTCTCCAGGTGGCTCTGAAATGAATGGCTCTGAAAAAAATTTATAGTACTTTTCATATTCAAATAAATATCCAACATAAAATACAGGTGCTTTTCATCACAAGGACCTTTCAGTGTTCGCTCTCTGCTTATCAACTCTTTATTTCTTTAAATGCCTATGTCACTCAAAGTCTTTACAAGGTCAAGTCCTGGTAAAACTTTACAGGGAAACAAATACCCTACATTTAGCTTTCTAAACTTTCAATGGTGTTTCTCACACTGACTCAGCCTGAATGCCTCAGTTGTGCTAGGTTGTCTCAGCAATTTTCAGCATTTTCATATTTCAGCTTGTTTGTAATTTTGTCAGTTTCTAAGGCCAGCACTGGGACTAAGTGATGCTTTGTCACAGCTCTGTCCCCAAGCAGCATTTTTACACGTATCTTTGTTGTTTGCGTGTGAGAAAGTAAGAAGGCTCAGAGCAACAATAAGCGCTCAAAGCCTTTTGCCACATGATGTAAAAAGAAAACTAATTTTGTATTGGCTACTGCCAGGCAGTGTGGTTTTACATGATCAAAATCACTAATGTCTGTCTCCCTGTTCTTGGTTCCGGTGGCTGAGGAGGCACATGAAAAGAATTTACATTGCATTTAATATTTATCTAAATTCTAACACCAGGTAGGAATCAGATTTTGCTCTAAGCACAACTGAGAGTCAGCTACTGCCAGCTTAGTTGCAGGGATGCCATTAAGGATTAAAGAAATGGAGCTTTCAAAAAGAAAAGGTAATTCTGAGGCTGACACTTAGGCATCTTGGAAAGAGGTACCTGGGGAGAAGGTTATGGCTTTGTGTACAGTTCACTTGGATCTTTCAGCAGATCTGAAAGTCATTCTCCTGTGGCAAATGCAGATATTTGCCTGAGGAAGAGGTTACCTGGAGCCTGGGGCAAAGCTAATCCTCCTGAAATAAAAATTCATAGTCTCTAACATCTGATTTCTAATCTGCTTGACACCATTAAGTTCAATAATTTTAAGGAAATGAGGGAATTAGTACAAATGAAAAATTGCTATTGCAGGAATACATCAAGAGGCAAAACCAATCGAATTTTGGTGATTTTCTTCAATATAGAGATTAGTAGAATCAAAGTTGATCATAGAAAGAAAGAAAAAAACCATCCTGGTTCAAAGATACTTCCAGAAAGTATGGATTTTGGAAAGAAGTTGAACTCTAATGGATAAAGGGGATGGGTCTATGTTTTTATCCAAAAGTTAGTAAGGAAAAGGTGTGTAACTTCATGGCAGTGTGGCCAGGCAGCTGAAGTTGACCTGAAGAAGGAAAGATTGAGCAGGAAAATGTGACACAAAAATGGAAAGATAAGGGCATTCCAAACAACTATCAGAGCAAGTTTATAAGCCTTTTTAGAGACTTAAGGGGAAACAAATACAAAGCAAAAAAAAAAGAAAAAACAGAGAACTATGGCACATGGGCCAAATAAAGGAAGTCTTGTTAATTAATCAGGAAGCTGGGATGTCATTTAGTGCTGGAGNACTATGGCACATGGGCCAAATAAAGGAAGTCTTGTTAATTAATCAGGAAGCTGGGATGTCATTTAGTGCTGGAGGCTGCTTTGGCCATAGTCAGAATGAGGGTGAGGGACAAACTGGCACCATGTTGCCCTCACATTCTTCATGTGCATTAATGAAAAATTTCTAACTATATTTCAAAATATTTCATCTCAAAAATCCTCGTTACAAGGCAGCCTCTGGGGAAGTGGTTGATTTGCCCTGTGGAAATCTAAACTTGGAGGAAGGGACTGAGAAAGGAAAAAGTCCATGGTCCTGACCTCTCTGTGCTGAATTTCTGGAAAAGAGGGATTTTGCTTTAGTTTGTAGTGAGAACATTGAGGTAGTCCATTTTCTGTGAGCTGTTCCCTAATGGTCTCTTCCCATTGCTCCTTTGAGCAGTTCTGTCTGAAAATTTTGAAAGAGATTTTTCTAGTTGTCAACAAAGGTTTTTTAGAAGGGTATCTGTATTTTGAAAAGAACTTTGTGTTTACAGGCCTTTCCATCTCAGAGCTTTGATCCCAGCCCTGGAGGGCTACAAGGTAGAATAGTGTGTTGCAGAAGAGTGTTTTCCATATCAATGTTTTTGGGTTTGAAAACAAGAGATCTTTCTTTGCTTTCTGTATGAAAATGAGCTGCTCTGCTGTAGGAGAGGAACTAACATTGAGCTCCTTTCTCAGCCACTGATTCACTTCAGTGTAAGTTAGAGCAATGATCCATGTCACATTTGGATATCTGAGCCACAGCACTTTACATTATTATGATTTTATTGTAGGCCTTTCCAAAATTACTTAAATCCACTGACTCTTGTCTCTTGTGGTGCCAGTGACCCACAAGTAAAAGTGTTTTCAGCACATGTAAAAGCCATCTGATTGTTTTGTGCATTCCTTTGCTTTTCAATATTCTTTTAGGTTTACAAGGCCAGAACATCTAGGAAGCAGTGCCAAAATCAAATGTAGTGGTTGCCATAGCTACCAAGAATCTACCAAACAACTCACTATGAAGAAGTTACCCATTGTGGCCTGTTTTCATCTCAAAGTAAGTTCACGGGGGGCCAACAGAGCAGAGGATGTGATTTCCTCTCTGAGAGGATGAGCTGAATTATTGGACGTGTCTTCTGGCTTTCACTGACTAAACTTTTATGATATAAATTAATATAAAGAACATCTTGCCTTGCCCAGCTAGATTTTCTATTAAGGTGGTGTTGCATTATCTCTGATGTAGCTTTGCAGTGTGTCTGGCTTGAATCTAGAGACAGAATGGAAGGCTGGTCCAAAACCTGAACCAGCACAGAAACCAATCTCCAGTTACATTCCCTCATCCTACATGGTACAATTTTCACACTTTCACCAAAAGACTGCCACTGTATTGAAGGAAAAGCATGGAAAGGTTTGATATCAATGGAGAAACATTATTGTATCTTCCCAACTGCAGTAAAGTTTTTAAACATTTTAAACATTTCCAAAGCAGATGTCACATGAAGTTATGGCAGATAATGTCACAGTTGGGGCCCTTGGATAGTTTAGTTCTATACAATTCCTGTCTGAAATATGGTGTAAAGTGAGCAGCTGTCAAAGCAGGTGAAGGTCATTCTGTGTCAAGAGGCAAAGGGTCCTTGGAAAATGATGCCACATCCTGGAAAAAGGTGTTACAGGTGGAAAGACTTTCCCCTCTAATTCACAGGCCTTTCCAGACTTTAGGACAGTTATGCCTGCAGGTGTTCATCCCCACCAGCTTCTTCAGCTGCATCTTGAACATTGATCATGAGGATGTGCAGTGTCACATGCCAAATACGTTATAGCCTGACTGGACTGGGTAGAAGCACAGTTCTTTTGTTTTAATTTGGCTGTTTCTGATCTTCCTGAAGGACATTGTTTCATCAGTTTTGGGCTTTTGTTTTCATTGCTATAGAGTAGTTGACAAGATAGACCTTCATGATTCTACTCTTTAGGCAAGTCAAGGTGAATGTGCTCCACTCCTTTCCTATACTTAGTTCAGTATTTGTGTTATCTCAAATGACTGAAGATTTTTTGGAAAATAAATTACTTTTCCTAAGTGATTGTGTTGTCCTGTCTATGCAAAATGCAAATTTCATTTTGTGTGTTAATGCAAGAGAGAAACACAAAAGATAACAATTACAGAAGTCTCAGCTTTTCACATCTGGATCTGTTGCTAGGGAATTGTTACAGCATCACAATTGGAAAATAATTAACTTGAAGTGTAAATAGAGCAGAATTTCTGAGAAATGGAGAGGGAAGCTGCCTTTAAATAGAAACTCATTCATCTCTTTCTGGTATTTGTTCCTGTTTCCATTGATGTTCAGTGAAGGAGACGAGGAGAGGATGGTGGGTATTGCAGGCCCCTTTTGGCTGAGGGACAAGGCTTTTTTTGTTAGCATATTCCATTTTTTGCCATAATTTGAATGGGTATTCCTGTGTAGGCTTGACTCCTGTCACTTGAGATGATTGGATGGGTGGATTCAGAGTGTGAATCTGAAGACAAACTCTGTTATCACCAGTTCTGTGAGGCAGGGTAGGCAGCAGCCATGGGTTTGAACAGCCCCAGTGCAAATGAACACTGCTTTGGGTAAAGGCACTGGGTGCTCTCCCTGTTTAATATATTTTTTCTTTGATGTCAGGTGGGAATAAGTTTGTGTGCATAGATATCAAGGTAAATAATCTCATTAATACTGTATTAACATTGAGCCCACAAGTGGTGGTTTATTTTCCTAGTGGAAATATGTTGTTATTTACATGGACATTCCCAGAGAGCTGGTAGGAAAAAATCCGGGGCTGTCCCTGCATAGTGACTGCTAATGTGCTTTCATGTTATTGTTTCTAAGCTTAGGACATTTATAAAAGACATGAAATTTAACCTTTCTCTAAAGAAAAAACCTCTTGGCTTTGCCTGCAGCGGTTTGAACACTCAGCCAAACTGAGGCGGAAGATCACTACGTATGTCTCGTTTCCACTGGAGCTGGACATGACACCTTTCATGGCTTCCAGGTGGGTTCCGAGTCCAAAACCGCCCCCAGACCTGAGCAGACCTGGTTCCCAGTTCATACATGTGCAGCACAGAACAAGGAGCATACTTGAGGGTACAGAACAGTGTCTGTAGTGGTACTTCTGCCATGAGCTTCTCTGTGGAAGTTGTAGCTTGTCTAAACCCATTTTTAGATAAACTGCTCAGTTTCATGTGCCTGAAAAGGATTTCTATTTAAACATTGTGGTGGGGTTCTTTAATTAATGTGTGTTATGTTTCTGGTTGCCTGGTAAATTTATAGACCCACATCCATCCTGCCTTCAGATCCCTGCTTTGGTCCCATCCCTTCAGTGCCCACCCACCTGCCATCCCGTGCAGTTGGCCAGAACAGAGCCAACCTAATCCCTAACCAGTCTTCCTGAAGTTATAAAAATCCTTCCTCTTTATTCCTGTACATATGCAAATCTGGAGGATTTTGTTTAGTGCCTTCAACTTCTGTTTAGAAAATGCTACAAGAAGCAAAAACATAGTCCAGATTAAAATAGAAACAGCAAAATTTCTCCCACCTCCCAGGTTTGTGGAAGACGTGGCATTTATATAAATGCACCTTTATGAAAGGAATTTAATCAGCTTAATTAAAAAGTATTTGTCAGGTATTCATGCAAATATGCAAGAGGATATTCAGATTTAATTTATATCTGAAGCAGTGCAGAAAGCCCCAAACCATGGTATCTCTTAACAGAGAGACTCTATTTGATGCTTAAATTTTACTTAAAATTTCAAGCTTTGCCTGCATTCCTCATTTCCCAGGAAAAAAGTAGATCCTTCTACCAAGAGAGAAAGGAGAGCCCTGAAGCTCTGTTAAATACTGTTATATTAAGAATATATGGTTTATTCCAATATATTCTGGAGACTTTGAGACTTCCTCGTTCCTCTATGGTGAATTCTCCCTGGATAGAACAGGCTCTGCTGATGAAAGGTATCCAGCATAATGGAATAGAGATGGGATAATCGGCAGGCATAACTCAGTAGTCTGAATTTCACCAGCTAGGAAATCAACAGCATAATCCTATTGCTGCTGTCAAAACACAAAATGAATTTACAAGGCAGAGCCGGGATGATTGACCCATCACAAGATAAAGGATTGATGTAATTAGATAATTCCCCAGGTTTCAAATACAAATCTTTTCTTAACCGGTTTTTAAGCTTTTTGGATAAAACATTTGACGTAAACAGATGTGTACTTGCAGCACTGAAGCCTTGACCAGGAGGAGAAATGGTGTTTGTGATGTAGCATTGCTGTGAGAGCAAATAAAGCATCTTTAGCATCCTAATCAGCCCTTTGCTGCTCAGCTGGAATAAGGACCTGGATTCAAAAAACGGGCTGTGTGTCATGTCAGAGCAATTTCCTGGGTTTGGGAAGCCACTGCTTTAAGTGACTGGATTTTTGTGTGTGTGTGTTGCAGTAAAGAGAGCAGAATGAACGGGCAGTACCAGCAGCCGACGGATAGTCTAAACAATGATAATAAGTAAGTGGTACATTCCATGACTCCTATTGTGAAAGGTAGTTGCCTTCTAGAAGGAGATGGTGTTGCTTTATATCCTGCAGTGCCAGTGCATTACCGTATCTGACAGCACAGTAAGTCTGAAATGTTGCAAAATAAAGCTTCACTCCCTGCAGTTCCTGCCCTTCCGTGGGGCTGTGGCAGCTGTTTCAGAGCTGGGGGTGATACCCCCAGCAAATGATCTGTGGGCAAAATTAAATGCTGTGGTCACAATATTTATTACAAGGGATGGGTGTTTCCTTGAAATATTCCTCTTCCTATTGCAATGGCAAAGGGAATTCCAGAGGACCAAAGAAAGTTAATAAAACACTGACACTCAAAGTCAGGAGTAGATACCCCAGTAATCCTGGGGTCTATTGGACAGTTATTGATTCCAGTCAGAATACATGTTGGACTGGTGTGGGACTTGCTCAGGAATGTAAAGGGGGTATAATTGAAACCAGTATCCATTGCTTTATGGGAACAGAAATGGTCACACAAACCTTACCTCTTCAGTTAAGCAAGGTTACAAATTTCGTTGCTGCTGTTGTGTCTTTAAATTCAAGGCACTTGTTTTGCCACTAAAAGTTTCAGTAAGAAACTGGAATCACACGAAGATGTAAAACCAAACCAACCAGGGCTTACTGTAGGTGTCATCCAGGCAGGTACCAGGCAGGTGTTGTGTACAGCTTGAATCATTAGATGTAGTTCAGTAGTGTTAGAAAAGGTGTGAAGGTAACCCAGCTGATCACTTTTGAGGGTTGCACATGCCTTAACTTGAGAAATTGTTAAAAATTAAGCAGATTTAGGTAATGAGAGCCAAGACATCTGGATTCTTCAGGGATCTGGGTGCCAGGGAACAGCTGGGGCAATGTCAGAAGGCTCCAGCTGGGATTGAAGGGTGCTGTCCATCCTAGTTGGATTCAAGGACTCCCCTAGAGAGGGTGGCTCTAAATCAGTGGCTCTGTAGGCAGTCAGTGAATAGGTGCCTTGTTGTGGCACCGCTGTGTCAGAAGAGGTCTGTGAATTTTAAACTTGAGTAGGACAATATCAAGTGAGATTAGAGAGATTATTTTACCATTGTGTAGCTGTCCGTGTGTCACACACGAAGTGTGAGGGCAGCATTTTATGAAAGAGTTAAAGAGAGTGGAAAATGCTTGAAAAAGAACCACTAGTGTATTTGAGACTGGAAACAAAATCTTACCTTAGAACAAAAGAGCCAAAGACTTTAGTCTTGCACTTTAAAAAAAAAAAAAAAAAAGTAAAAAGAAAATGAGAGCAACTTGATTATCAGTACCTTTTTTGGAACAGAAGTGGGCCTGCAGGTTTTCAGACAAATGCACACCAGCATCTGAGAGCTGGAAGTTGAGGCTGAATATATTCAGTACTTTAAAATAAGTACAGGGTTTGCAGATTAAGGACAGTTAATCAGTTTAGCAGTTTATCATTATAAATATCTAAGATTACCTCCTTCCCCATACCTCAAATGCATTTTTTCTAGTTCACTAGAGTAAATCAGGGAAGTAGGTGGTCAGACTGAATAATCAGTGGTCTTCTTCAGGAATGCACCAATATTGATCTATTTTAGAAGCAAATTTGGTAGCCAGTATTGGCAAAGCTGACAGTGGTCACCAGACTGGAGAGTTGCAGAAATGGCAAAACAGGAAAAGAAAAATGTTTTTGTCCCTGGGCAAGGCCACCCTCTTCCCAGGTAGTGTTGAAGCTGGTGTTTTACTGATGGGTCAGATCCTTTACCACTGCTCTGTGTGTTTAAGAACAAAAGCTTCTGCCTGTCTGAAATGTCTGCTGTTTTCCCCCTTTTGATGCACGTATTCATGATGTGTTTTGTGTCCCAGGTATTCCTTGTTTGCAGTAGTTAATCACCAGGGAACCTTGGAGAGCGGGCATTATACCAGCTTCATCCGGCAGCACAAGGACCAGTGGTTCAAGTGTGATGATGCCATTATCACCAAGGCAAGCATTAAGGATGTGCTAGACAGTGAAGGGTAAGTGGTCACCTGGGAAGGGGGAAGGAAGGCAAACTTTGACCTTTGTTGGGTTTTCCTTACTTTAAAAAAACCCCTTTAATCATAGAGGAGGATAATTTCTCTCTTGAATAGCCCCTGTAATGCTCAGTGCTTCAGCATCGAGACTGCTCAATTATATTTATACAGAATTGTTATAACCCTGGATTTGCTGAAGGAAAGGGAGGGGAAGGATGAGAGACATCAGGTGACTTTGTAATGTCTGGAACTGATGCTTGTGTCCAAACTCCTGCTAATGGAAGGGATTGTAAAAAACCAAAGTGATGTGATCACCCAGTGCAGCAGCAGTGCTTACCTCTGTGACATAATCCAATCTGTGCCTGCAGAACCTTTGGATTATTATGAGTGTAAAAGATTTAAAGAAAAGCCATTAAGGAAGTGCTGTGACCCAGAATAGTAAGGCTCTATGGGAGGCAGGTAGAGAACATGAGCTGTTTCTTAGCTCATGGCTTTAAATTAATCTCAGATTGGCATTAAGGCCTCTGATATTTATATTACACAAATTTTGGGATGACAGAGCAGTGTTTTTCAAGGGAAGCACCGTGGTGTTCCTCATTTGAGGGAAGCACTGAGGACTGGTGTATGTTCCAAGAAAAAAGCAACTTAAAATCTGAAGTCTTCATTTTGCATTTTCAACTATGGACTTGATACTGCAGAGATAAGTCTTTACCATTCTTGTTTTAATTATTCATGACATTTTCAAGGATTGCTGCAGGCACAACGTTCAGGTTGTCATTTTTTCAATAGGTTTTTCCATTTTTCCTCTTTTTAAACTTCATTTGGGAAGTAAAAACAGAAATCCATAATACCTGAATTTTAGTGTTAAATGACTTGACAGGGAACTTCTGCTTTGAGATGAGCAGAGAAATGAGTTTGTTGTAATTCAGTAACACACGCCTGGTGCTCAGGTGGGGTTATGCCCATGAGAGAATCTGCCAGGGGCAAGGAGGAGAGGATGTACAACACAACTATTGCCCATAGAGGTGGTTTGAGCTTTGGTGCATTTCCCTGGTTCAGATAAAGGCTGACACAATAGCTCTGCATTGTGTGAGGGAATCCATAGGGCTTGGATGGAATTGTAACAGTTGGAACATCTCAGAAATGCTCTGAGGACTCACCAGTGGCTGTATCAGTGTTGGAACAGGGTTGTGTGGAGATCAGTCCCTTTCTTCTGTGTGACTGAGGGGCTGGGCTCCCTTCTGTACCAGTACACACACAGTAATTAGGGACAGGAAGAATTTCATCCTTTAAAACACCAGATTTGAGTACAGATTGACAAATCAGATATTTGACTGGGACATGAGTGTTCACCCACGTGGCTGCTGCTTCATTTTGCTTCTGTTCCAGTAAATGGGAGGCAGCCTGAAGTAATCCTGGTCTGATCTCTGGTAGTGTGACTCTAAAGCAACAGTTGTATCTTAAAGCACCTTTATTTTGTGTCACATTGGTGTTAAATGGTTGATGCCTGTCTGGGCACCAACAGAATCCAATCTTCCAGAGTTTTTAGGTCCTGAGCAGATTTTACAAGGTTTGACTCTTTCATAGAATGACCTGGCTAAGAAAAGACCTTTAATCTCATCTCACTCCAACCCCCTGCCATGGGCAAGGACACCTTTTACTATCCCAGGTTGTTCCAAGCCCTGTCCTTGGCCTTGAACACTTCCAGGGATGGGGCATCCATGGAGTTTCTCTTTGATGTACAGCTGTTCAATTTTGCTGGTAAAATTATGTCAGCTGGCTTCTCTCCTTCTCATCCCTGGTTAGTGTCCCTGGAATCGCCTCAAATTGAAAAGAAAACCAAAATGAACCCTCATGTCTTATGGTTGTATCAATGGAAACTCATCTGCTTTGGCACAGAACTGACACTGTCCCTCTGCTCTCTTCCAGATATTTGCTGTTCTATCACAAACAGTTCCTGGAGTATGAATAGCCTTATCCAGCAGCTTGGCAGATGTAAACAAGGAAGAAACAACGCAAGCCTTCTGAATCGACACACAAACCTACCTGAAATGAAAAGACCCATTACAAACCAACTCGCACTGAGCTGTAACAGGACCTACTTGACACTGGCTCACAGCCTGGAGAGTGAGAAATGAACAATGTCCAACGTGTGTGCAGTCCCACGAGGACAGAAAGGGGGAAAAGAGGCTGCAGTCAGTCACTTAACAGAGGAAATATAAAATGAAAGGAATGCTCTGGGTGGGGGAAATGGGAGCAGAGGAGTCCGGGCACTGGTACATCTCCTGTGTTCCTCCAAAATGTGTGTGGGAAGGCAAAGGATTCTACCCTCATCTCCATAAAGCATCTTCTCTATTTGGTGCTTCAGCTCCAACGACCAATCATATAACAGTTAAAATTAAAAATCCAAACCCATTTTTTTATGCATATGGGTCTGAAAGCAGTAGAGTGGAGGAGGAGGGGATGAGACAACTAAAGGACTTTGCAAGTATCTTTTTATTTGTGAATTTTAGTTATTAAATAAATACAGTATGAAACTATTAGGCTCTTTTTTTTCCACCAACCATAAGAGAAATCCTGGATTGTGGAACTGAAGCTGCAGTACTCAGACAGGTTTTCAAGCATGCCTGCTTGCACAGGTAATGTTCAATGCCGTCGGACTGCTCATCCAAAAGCATCAGCACAGATTCTGTTGTTTGAGCCCTTTTTTTTGTTTTGTTTTCTATAAATAGCTATTTTCTTAATTTTTTTCCTTTTATTCCCTTTTTTCACAAGAATGAAATTCATAAATGCAACCATCAGTAAAAATGAATGAATTGGCGTGTTTATACTGTAAGAGTGGTCTTGGTTCTTTTTGGTTTTGTTTTTTGGGGT
>VYZR01062214.1:0-18487 GCA_013400675.1 Oxylabes madagascariensis
ATTATAATAACTAAATCACTAATAGTAATAATAATAACTAAATCCCAGTTTGTGATCAGCACGGGTGTCGTGTTACTGTGCAAAGGGAGGCAGCAGCACTTCCCTCTGACCAAGGAGGGCTCTGCACAGAAAGCAGAGCTCAGGAACTGGGGCTGGTTCCTTTCCATTCACTGTAGCACCATCCAGCCTTCAGGGCTGGAGTTTTCAGTTTCTGGTTGATCTACCCATGCAGAACAAGCAATCCTCCCCAGCAGTCAGGTGCATCACACCCCCAGAGAAATCTGCTGCATGCCCACCCAGCCCCTGCATGAGGGGGGTGGTTTGTGAATTAATGTTTATTCCAGACAATGTGCTAACAAAATGCATTCTTAGGTGCTGCATCACAGCTAGAAAAACACTTATGGACTTGTGGATTACAACAGGAACTGCGCTGAACTCCTGCATTTGGCCGATGTGAGACCCAAGTGGGGACAGCGTGATGAAGGGATAAATCCGCCAAGTGCCACTGGAATATTGCCAAGCTCCCCAGCCAGCTTTTTTTACAGTGTGTTGCAGCTAATGCTACATTAAAACAAGATCTGAACAATGGATTTGTCTCCAAAAGGAGAAAAACTGACGCCCTGACGCTTTCTCAGAAAAGTACACAAAGGTGCTGCCCCAGACTCATGAGATTGCTTTCAACTTGTTTGAGGGGAGGCAAGGAACAAAACCACAAGTTATTCTGGATTTTGTGAATATATTGGTTTTGTTCTCCAGCTTCCCCAGGTAGTAATTATAGGCCTGCTCGGTTTTGTCACAGATATTTGCAGTCAGAAGCCTCGAAAACATGGGGCTGTTCTCATGGGGTTTTTTCCAGCAGTGAAGGCTCTGTGGTGTCCCATCATCAGAAGAGCCACAGTATCCGGAACACTCAAGAAGAACTGTCTAGAAACAAAAATTATTTTCATTTCTAAGAAATGTCTTAAATTTTCTTTTATTCAGTTTCCTAAAGATGGTGAAGAAGATTTTATGTTCCAAGTAATTTCATTTGGTGTCATAATTACATCTTGATTAATTCCCTCCACATTTAAAATTAGGAAGGGTTTTGGATTTGTTTTTTTTTTTCTGATCTGCAGGGTAGATTTTAAAGATTTTATATGACTACAAGTAATGTGAACTGGGAAGAGCTGTGATAACCTGCAAACAAAGCATCTTTTGGGACAGAGGGGGATAAATGGCAGGGTGTGACAGGGGCAGGACTGTCCCTGGGATCTCTGCAGTGACATTTTCAGGGCACAAAGGCTCTGGCAGCTCTTGTGCAGAGAGAAGCAGGCTGCTGTTACACACACCTCTGCCACCTCACTTTGCCCCTGCTGGCACCAAACCCAACATGCCTGCTTCTATTACCTTCCAGGAGAGAAGCTCACCAATTTTCCTTAAAAAATAATCTAGATCTTGGTTTGTATTATTCCACACCCAGTCCTGACCCAGCTTGTGAACACCTTGGAGCAGAATTCTTTATTTTTTTGGCTTTTACCCACCTGACTGTGGTTTATATGCAGCCTATGTACCACAGCTAGGAATCCTGAATCAATACAAGTAGGAATGAAAAATAACACTGTGTTCTAAACTGCTGTGACTAATTCCTTGTATTAGAAATACCAAAAAACAATTCAATCCATATTGCAGGATTTTATCCGAGGCCAAGTACTAATTCAAAATTTTACCTGCTTTGCCATGGAATAGGAAAATATACCTCTAAATCTGGTTTTGACTCATTAAACCCTGTTGACAAAATGATTTGTTTTGAGAATTAAATGAAAGCCTTTTCAGAAGAAGTCTCCACAAATGGAAACAAGGAAATGAGCCCTCAGATGTGTCATCCTTGGAAAACCCACCAGGACATTGGGAGACCTGGTTCTCCTGCTGCAGTGCCTGTGCAGAACACGGAGCACAGAGTAAACTGACAAAATAATTGGATTATACATGCACAATTCAGACTTTCAGTTACTGGGTGCTTTCTTGCTCCTGGTTTCCACAGAAAAGTCAGGGTTTTGTTCCTTAAGTCCTTGTACTGCTTATTTACATATGAAAAGGTAAGTTTATAAAAGAGCTTTCCTATTTTACTACACCTAATAGTTAATAATTTAAATCTGTAGCCATTATCATCATATAGATTGACACAAATGGCATATGGATCATTCTGGGGATGAGGGTTAGTTTCTTTTAAGAGAGAATTGTTTTAGTTTTTGCAGGAAATTAATCAGGGGAATGGGCTTTGTGGAGCATGGAGCAAATCTAATCTGTTCTTTGTTCAAATTTGCCTTGCTCCAATTCCTAGCAATTGTAGACAACATGCTCTTTTGTTCAGGAGCCACTTGTTACATGCATAATTAGAGACTGCAGTAGCTGTGTTTAAAGAAAAACTGTTTTCCAATGTAATGTGTGATCTTGATAATAGTATTTTCATCAAAGGTAGCAATTACATTCATTAAGCTGGGACTGGCAAGGCAGCAAGGAAATTAAGTGGAAGGTGAATAAAAAGCTCCCCGTTTCTTTTTAAAATCTCTGCCTCTTTATAAGTTGAAATGCACCACGTTGAGCTGCAAACTGGAAAATACATACTGAATATAAGGGGGAAAAAAAGAAAGAAAGAAAGGAAAAAATAAAGTCCTCCTTAACCTTTCTGAATAATGATCCAGAAGATATCCTAGGGACACCTACTATAGATGCACTTTTCAAATTAAAGGGCTTTATTCTACATTAATTTCTTATGCAAGTTTTAAACGAGCTCAACATATGATTCAGGTCTTTAAAGGCTCCAGGGCTCTCTAGGATTAATTCACTGTTCTTTTCACACATGAATTAATTGTTTTGTGTTCTCAAAAACAGCAAACAGCACATAAATCAACCAGTTTGGAAAAGGCACAAGGCTGGTGCCTTTTGCAAATCACTGAAGTTTACTCTTTACACTCCATTATTATAATATGCAACTTTTAAAGGAAAAGCTGGAAAAGTAGGACATATGTTCTTAATTCTAAGTGGATTTCTTGAATGCATAACCCATTTTGGCAATCTGATTCCTTGAAAGACCAAAGTTGTGGAGCACTGAATAGCCGTTCTTCCAGCACACTAATTGTATTTTACTCAATTAATAAATTACACATCACTAATATATTTGCAAACATTCCCACATAAAAAGAGCTAGTTGTGAGGGGGGTTTTTTACCCTCTTTTTGCCTTAAGCTTTGCAAGAGTGNCAAGAAAAAGATGTAATTTTGTGCCAAAAAGGTTTTACAATTGAAAAAAAAAAAAAAAAAAAAGGATTTTTGGGCACTTCTAAATAGAAGCAGCAGGACAGGGAAGATTTGCTATTAAATTAGAACAGTCTGAGACACCAGACCATGGGGTGCTTTAACCCAGTGCTGTGTCAGCCCCTGAAGAAGCAGAGCACAAGCAGCACTCCCCTGCAGCCCAGATTCTTACACAAGGGTTACAAGGCACATTTTAAATAATTATTAAATAATGGCAAGCTGCATTACTGCCAGAGAATTGTTTATCTCTGCAAATTGGATCACTGAAGTCAAGTACAGTAGAGCTAAAATTCTCCCAGCATTAAATGGAGGATCTGTTGCTGCACCTTCCTTTGGCCCTTGGAAATTGTGAATCCTGCATGGCACTCAAATGTATTTTACGGCAAATTTCCTGCTGAATCCAGCTTTTATTATTCAAGCAACAGTCAAAATAACCTGCCTTATCAATCAAATGTAGACACTGCTGCAATTAAGCCCAGAAAATGACTTTCCATCTAAAGCCTTGTTGGACAGACATTGAGAGGACCAATTCTATCTTCAGCAGCTCTACTGAGCAAACATGTTCTTTAGAGCTTTTCACTGTTTAACTATGCTTCCAGAACCTTAACTTTTATTTTTTAATCACTCATGGATTATTTTTACATAAGTTTAGCAAATTTCTTCTACAGAAAAGCAAAAAGTGCCCAGAGAAGCCAATGTCAAATGTGTAATTACCATGTCTTTGGGTATGATCTAAACAAAAGCAGAAAACCTCAGCAACACAGTATTAAATTAAACCTGTTCTGCTTATACTGAAAAATTTGCATTTAATTTGCATATTTAGGATGCGAAATAGGGAACAGAAAAATTTTACAGAGTGTCCTTGAAAACAATTCAGGCCAAAAACATCCAAGACACTTGTGGCAAACAATGGGATGAGAAGGAGGATCAGAAAATGATTCTGCTCCACTGAGGGCTGGGTCATTGCTTGAGACTTGGCCAAATGTCCCTGACTGAAGGCAGCAAAAAGCCTCTCTTTAGCCTCACTAAAGAAGTCACTAAAAACTTGATTTTTTTTTAGTTTGTCTAAGTTCTCCAGTGTTAGCAGCTCCACAGTTACTGAGAGAGAGAGAATAGTTTCAGAAAGATGTAAATCCAAATGATCTTGAAAGACAAAATATATAAAAATGCTATTACTGTCTAGTGAGACTGCACATATTTTTGATTTATATTTCTAAATATTTCACCAGAAAAAAATGTTACAATGTACACTGCATGTTTCATTTGAACGTTAAACAAGCTGTTAGGGAATACACTGGTTATTTCTAGTTATCCTGAATACATTCTGGGGCTGAGGAAAAGCTTCTGTGTATCCAGTACCAGCTCAGGGAAGTCAGACAGCTGCTTTCAAAGCAGACTGGGCTTCCAATCGAGCTTAGCTCGCTAGAAGAACTTGAAATGTGTCTCTCACCAAAAGATTTTCAAGTGGAAATGCAATAACCTGTTAATTAGAAAAGTCTTTACATAGCAAAAGGCTCCCAAAGAACAACAACTCTGCAGTTCATGTAAGCCTTTTCTAACACAATCTTTATATGGGGAAAAGAAAATATGAAAGAAAGAACAACAGTACAGAAAAGATGATCTAAAATGTTGTATTTGAGTATTTCCCAAGTAGTGATTAAACCCTTCTGTGGAAATCTGCCTTGACCTCCAAACAGAACAGAACCAGAGAAACCTGCCATGACACAGCCATTCTCTCCTGGTACAAAACCTGCAAGATCTGGTAACAATTTCAAATGACAGATTATTAGAGAACCATGAACTGATATACAAGATTAGCATTGTATCAAGTCAAAAACAAAATTCAGGCACTTATTAATACATTCTCAATACTGGTCTTTTCTTCTAACCAGGGAAGCTCAGAGGCAACATTAGATACTGAAGTTGCTGTTCCAGGACAACAGACTGGATGGACTAAGAGCAAAAAAAGGGGAAAGTCACTAATAAAATACATATTGAGTGTATAAAGCAGCTGAAAAGCTCAGAAAACTTCCAGCATTGCCCACAGCAGCTCTGCAGCCTGTGCCTACAGTGCCAACTGTAGAATTGCCATTTATGACCACCCAAAAATGCCTGTCCCAAACCAGAACAAGGGCTGGCGAGCACAGGCAGCTCTGAACAGCTCCTGGAGAACAGCACAGCCCTTCTCATTCCTAACCAAACATCTGAGTTCAGAGCAGCAACTGAATCAGGCTTGAGGAGAGGAAATAATGCCAGGGCTTGAAGCAACCTGGGACAGTGGAAGGTGTCCCTGCCCATGGCAGGGTGGGATTTAAGGTCCCTTCAACCCAAAGCATTCTGTGACTCTCCAAGTTCACTCTCCCCAGAATCGGTGACCAGAGTAGCCAATGCTGTCCACACAGGTACCTGAACTCTAAAAACAACAAGGAAAGTTACTCAGGGGTTGTAATTGATTTGTGCACATATTCCTCCACAGAATTTTGTATATAAATACAATACGTGATTTATTTCTTTGAAAACTGTGTACAAAATACCACATAAATAACAAAGACATGAAATATTTACAGTTGTAACATTAGTTAAAGGCTTGACCTTGCTTTATTGAAAAAAGCAGCTCATCAGCTACTGTTGAATAGCTGATGAGAATGTTCAGGTTGTTTCCTGGACTCAGGCATCCCATATCAGACTGTGAGGAATCACATTAATCTCATTTTTTCCCTGGTTATTTTTTCAAATGGATACCTGACACAGTTCTACACAAAGAGAGAGTCTTTTTACATAATCCTGGATATTCAGCTCTTAACAGTCCTTCAAAGAGCTCTGCACTCTCCTCCACAATGGGTTTGCTTCTGGCATTGGATTGAATCAGTTAAGTATTGCCAGTCCTCAGTCTCACACAAAACTGCAGATGCCAAGCTGAGAGTGTCTCAAACCAGGAGATCACAGCAAAAACCAAACCCTGTGCACACTCACGTGAGCAAAGCAGATTAAACCTCAGCAGCCAAGGGCTGCCTCACCTTCGCACAACTCAGCACAGGAGTCAACATTAACTCAAGCATTTTGCATTTTGAGTGTGTTTATGATTATTTTAGATTCACAGATAGACTGTGTTGAGTAGAATAGCTGTAGTTAAATGTTGTGGTGTCTGTAGTCTTAATTTTAATCTAAATTTCCCCAGTGAAAGAAAGCCTGCAAGCAAATCTGAAATGTATTAATAATGATAATGATTAATAATAATATTGCTAGAAGAAAACTTCAGAAACCATCTAGTCTACCTTCCTACTCTTGTATTTTTGAAAATCTCAAAGCTCTTGATCAAACTGATATGGGGAGGGGCTTTTTTATTGGCATAAGGATAATCACCACAGTAACTCTTTGCCCATTAACAGGCAAAGCCTGTACATAGAGGGATTAGTTCACTAAAGCAGTTACTTCCCTTTGAAGTCAGAGAACTTTTTAATAGTGCTTTTCATCCTTGCTTGTTTCTTTGTCTAAGGCACTGCTTGTTTTACAAATCCCACTTGTTAAGTGTCACTTGCCCTGGTTTTGCTAGGAAATCCTCTGGGAGTCTCAGCCTATAACGTTCTAAGCTCCACTCTCAGTGAATCATCAGTGAAAGGCAAGCTTTAAAAATGAGATTCTTCTAAGTCGGCCAAAACCAGAAAACCAATCCTTCCCTCCCCAAAACACTTGAAACAGATTGCCAATTACAGCAATTAGGATGATTTTTCATATATTAAGCTTCCTGTCTCTTGATTATTAGTTAATTAGCTCTCCAGCACTGAAGAGGTTTCTGCTGTAAATAAAATTTCTAATTTTAGAGTAAACAGAGACAAATAAAAAAATCAAATACTTCCCAACCCCTTGCCCTTTCTTCTCTCTTAAAAAAGGGAAAAACTGTGCCAGAGAGCCACTAACTTACAGGAGCAAGGAATTCTAGGCTGCAAATTAACAGTGGCTCCCTTTAAAGTTTGTAAAATGCATTGAATGTGGAAAGGCCACTGTGAGGTAGTATCACAGCACTCCCATTACCCAGCTTGTATCTGTCCCTTTGCAGAACTACTAGAGCTTTTTTAACCCCATTTCAGAAAGATTTCAACTCAACCTTTTATGAAAGGAGAACTATAAATAGGCTCGTAGATTAAAACCCTTAACAGCTGAGAAGGCTGGAAAGGGAGGTGGATATTATCCACTCTGTACTTTCAGGAGTACAAATTGGGGCTGCAAGGGCTTAATTACAAAGATATCCTTAAGAACACACTGAGGGCTGCTATAGAAATGTCTCCAATTACAGCAGCTCCACAGACATCACTCCACCTGGGAGAGGGGAAACCACCGCCTCCCTCCTTTTGCACCCCATGCTAATGCAGGCAGCACATCCCAAGTGCAGCTCCACTGCACACACCAGCTCTGCTGCACGTGGAGAGCCCCTTCTCCCAGGTGGATTTACAGAAATGCCAGGGATTCGGATGCCTTTGTTTTCACTTTGAAATCTCCAGGTGGAGATGAACTGCTGGCATGACCTAAGGGAGCTAAATCCAGTGCTTGGAAGTCTCTCAGGCAGAAAGAAGTGCAGATTTGAACGTGGAATTCATGATTTTACATGAATTACTCACTCTCCTGCAATGTGGAATTCGTGGTTTTCCCTATGATTTCACTGTGATGATGTATTCTTATTTATGATGTCATCAATGCCTTCGGTAATTACAAATAAATGGGTAATTCACAATCAGTGTTCAGGGAAATAATTTTCATATAGCATCAAGAAAGTCTTTATGGTTTCAGTACTCCTGTGCTAAGAATTTTGCAATTGTGCTCAACTGGATATTTGAAGTTCCTTCATAGATTGTACCTGAAATCAGAAGAAAACAAATTAGTGGACTCTAAACCTGCAGTGATTTTATGACGAGAGACCAAAATATCATCCTAAAGTCCAGTTAGAAACCTTTACAATTATGAAACGAAGCTTTACCGTGCAAGTACTAGCACAGAATTATAATTATTTATATACTATATAAATATTCATATTTTATTATCTGTAACAATTAAAGCACTTTTCTGTCTGGCACCACATAATGCAAAGATATTTTCCTGAAAAGCAATTCTTAAATAGCCAACAAAAATAAAGAAGTTCCAAATGCTATTATAATAGAGGCCAAAGGGTAATATTGTTAAAAATATCAAACTGTTGTGTCCAAGGATTATCCTGATAAACAAAAAGCCTTGAAAAGAAAACTCCACATGGATTTAGATCTTAAAGCCAATTAAGGTATTTTCAATTCTTTTTTATCTTTTTTTACAGAAATTTTCCTAATAGAATGGGACACAGTGTTTGTGTCTGTATTTTATTGGTATCTAGTGAAAGATTTTAACTAGCCTCGCATGTACATACATTTATACCTAAAGTTTTACATCTGAGCCTTTGAATTAGTGTTGATATAGTCTCAAGGAAAAAAAATATCCTGAGGAAAACAGCCAGCCTTTCTTCCTCAAACTTTAATAGCACTAAAGCTATAAGAGATACTTGATAAGGAAGTGTCACTCACCTATCTTGCAGTCCCGGTAGTATTTTTCTATTGGGTAATTTTTGGTGAATCCCACACCTCCCATCCACTCAATGCATTTACTGGTTGTCAGTGTTGCAACCTGTGAAGAGTTTCAGAGTTACAGGATTCAACTTCATGACAGTGGTGGTAAAACTTATACTTTGTACCTAATTAATAACAAACCAGGGAATAAAGCAGAGACTAGAACAGGAGGGAAAAAGGGTATTTTGGTATTCATCTTCAGTAAGCCATTTTAGAATAAAATGACATAAATCAGAGGACATCAGGAGTTCACTAATTGTTACAGCAATCGTTTCTATGCTGCTCTGTGCAAAAGACCAGCAGTGGTATGCAAGGCAGCAATTGCAAAGAGGGAGAAGTCATCCAGTTTTGAGTCATTTTACTACTCACAGATGTGACCAGCAGAGCTGAAACAGTCACAAATGAACTCTTTACAGTGTCATTTCTCATACCACAATAAGATTTCTGAGAAAATGAAATCTTTCTAGATAAGTGAAAGTACTAATTCACTTTCCTCTTTTAGTGTTGTTGGCTGGTTTTAAAAATTTTATTTAGGGGCACGAGCAGCTTATTCTTTGGTGACTTACTTTAGATTCTATGCACAGACTGAGAAACACAGAATGGTTTGGGTTGGAGGGGATCTTAAAACTCATCTCATTCCAATCCCCCTGCCATGGGCAGGGACATCTTCCACCAGCCCAGGTTGCTCCAAGCCCCATCTGACTTGGACACCTCCAGGCACGTGGCATCCGAGATAAAAGTACACGCAGAGATTTCACAGCAAAGATGGATTACGAGTCACACACTGGGTGACAGAAGGAAATGAATGAAGTGGAATGAAGGCCTGGAGAGAGGGAGCTGCAGGTACCTCAGCAGTGAAGAACTTGGCCATGCTGGCCTCCTTGATGGCCGGCCTGCCCGCCTCCGCCAGCCGCGCCGCGTTGTAGGTCAGCAGCCGGGCTGCCTCCAGCTGCGTGGCCACCTGGGCAATCTGGTGCTGCATCCCCTGCAAGGGCAGCACAGCGCTCAGACACAGCCACAGAGCTCCCAGCAACAACCACTCTGCTCACCACGGAATCTGCCTGCACTCTACAGTAAAACCAGGAAATCCAGGTGGGAAGTAACTCTGTGTTCCTTCTGTGTTCATCGACAGAGGTTGGGAAAACTCCTGGGCCACTGAAGTGCTTTCAGTTCTGCTTCTCCCTGTCCTGTTCTTGGATTCAGGAGCACTGGGGTTCTTTTTGCCTGACTGCCTGGACAGAGGGCTGCCTATTTAAACCCAGGAATATAAAGGAAAATTTGATCCCAATCTTAACATCCTCCTCGGGATTACAAAGACACGAGGAAGTCAGAGCTGAGTTTTCATTCTGCTCATTGAGACAAAACCAGATCTGGTTCCCTAATGAGCTTAATCAAGGAAGACTTATAAACAAGCATTTCTTGAATAAAGTGGAAAACTAGCAAGGTGACAACTCCTTTCCATGTCCCAGAGGCACAAGACAAGGTTTAGAAGCAGCTTGAAGCTACAGAGGACACGACTGAGGAATGGATTCAAAGGGAAGGAAAGAGGTGATGGAGCTCACATCTGAATGGTATTACGGAAGAATGGGTTTATTTAAGAACACCCAAATATTATGATCATGGAAAATGAACATTTAGTAGTCTAAAACACAATGAAATCTTTCATCTTATTAGAACATTAACACCGTTCCCTCAGATGTGCAGAAATATATGGGCAGGTCAAAATACCGAAATGATTTGGCAATTATAAATTCCATTTCCCATTCAAAAGACGTAGTTCCAATCATTTCCTAGGCATCTATGAGCGCTTCCTAAAATTTGCATAAATTATGAGTAGTGCTAATGTTCCTTCTCTTCAGCTGAGATGTAGGTTTCTTTTAATAAGAAAATTACTATAATAATTACAATTATGTATCTTCCTTATTAAACTATACATCATTTTTGCAACAAAGAGTCTTTTTCGCTGTAAGAAACAGATATTATAATGAAAACTAAATGTCTTTGTACAACACAGGAAATCTAATAATTCAATCAGTTTTCCTCATCTTTTTATCATTTCTAGTGTCTCCAAAAAAGGCCCTTCCCCTACACCTCATGAAAGGGTATAAAAACTGGAGCACATTCAGTATAGTGGGATATTAAAATCAGAAGGGGGTTCCATGTGTATTATTTTCACAGAATGTCAATAATTTATCAAGCAAAAGGAATATGTCAATAACATTTTTAGGTTTTAAACTATTTGTGTGGCACTTGCAAAGGCCACTGAATTGATGAATTTTACGTGGCAGATGAACGTTCATCCAGAATTTTTTTTGGAAAATTCTTCTCAAACATTGAGGAGAGACAAGATATGAGTGGAACATGAATCATGCAAATCATAATACCAATTTCATTGTTTATTGTGGTCACGATTCTTTTTTGGAGGAAACATCCCATGTGCCCATTACCAAGTACCTGGAAATCAAAGACGCTTTTCCCAAACTGGACTCTCTCCTTTGTGTAAGGAACTGTACGGTCAAAACACCCCTGGGCCAGTCCCAACATCTGTAAGGGAAAATAAGGATATGGTCAGCAAAAAAATGGATTAATTGAGTGCACCTAATGGAGATGATAATAATTGGTCATCTTCTGGTCAGGCAGGTTGATATCCAGGAGAAAAGTTGTTTTCTTCCTACCTAGATATTGCTAAAACATCTATAGAGAATCCTAGGAGCCAGAATTTTACAGTTATCAGACAGACTGAGGTGAGTCATAATAAATAAAAGTTTGAGGAACAAACTTATTACATGCCCACTTCCTACCACAGGAAAATATTTGTGAAAATACTGACACTCTTTTTTTGCACAAAACTTATGGGTCAGCTGTAAATGCAAAAATATTAAGTGGTTTTTTTTTGAAAATTTGTAATTGCTTAAGAAAATGACTGTAAACTGAAGATCTATAGATCTACATTACCCTATTAAAGGAAAAATAATCTGAATGATTAATCAAAACTACTTTCATAATCAAAATAATTTCTCATTTTCTAGAGGACACCAGACTGACTTGCCAGAATTAGCAATTTATTTCAGAAGTTAGAAACTTAGTGGAGTGGAAGGAGAGAGAACATTCCTTGCACTATCTTCCAACTCTGCAGAACAATTGTAGAAAAATTTAGATCAGTTGAATTAGTGTTGATACAGTTTCTCAAGGAAAAAATATCTTGTCTTTCCACAAAGGCAGAAGCAGTAAAGTGTCACATCAGGCAGCTTAGAAAAACTACCTTTGATGCTGTACAACAGAAAAAAACGATGCACAGGAAAACAATAAAAGAAAATATTGCAGTCTGCTGCTAATCAGCCCCATTATCAGATTTGTCAAATTATAAGAACCAAGTACATCAACTTCAGCACCTGTAATAATATCGCAGCTGCCTTGCACTAAAACCATCTGAAACTGTTTTCAAAGCCACAATTACATTTTATAAGATCTTCATTATCTTTTAAAATGATTACTACTGAAAACTAAACTCAATACCACAGGGCTTTAGAGCTGCTGTTCTTGTCAAGTCCATTTTTCTTAATTTGAAGGTGCCAAGAAAGCAGTAACTAAGATATAACAACTACCTGACCTTAACTTTTAATTAAGGTGTAACTTGGAGTAATTAAGAGTAAAATCCAGACCATGTATTTTACTGCCAGAGCCTTTATATTATTTATATCTCTGGGAACAATGGGACCCACAGCCCTTTTTAAATGCCATATCAGACAAAGTTTAATCAGAGGTAATCTTTAGAAATGATGGAAAAGCCAGCCCAATTATCAGCACAGTGTATTGCCATGTGGAAAATATCAATTTCATGATGATTTCTTCTGGTCTGTCTGCAAACCAGGGCAAAAGATAAAGGAGATTGGTAGTACAGAAACACTGCACAATAAAGTATAAACAAAGAAAAGATGACTTTCAAAAGTAAATTAAAAATACAAAAACTTATCACAAGTAATTTTATTCTGGGGCTGAACCTGATTTCCACTGAGATCAGTAGCATTCTGAAATCCAAACTGACTTTGCAGCAAAATATAACATTTTAAAATAATTCCAAGGCTGGTAAATATTTTCCCCTAAGATGTCATACAGTGCAATTTTCAAACACAGCAATGAACTGGAACCACTGTGCTAGAGAAAATCACATTTATTTTAAAAATAAGTTGACTTTTAAAAATAAGTTGTTGGGAAAACATCAGTTAGCAATAGGTTACATTTGCCAGCCCCATACAATCCCAGCTGGAAGCATTAATATTCCACATTTCAGTGTGTTAAATTTTCCAAAATTTTCTTTGTAAAATAAATTTTCCTAGTGGAAGACAAGAACGTGGACATAATTCAGTAGCAATAAGTTAACGACCAAAGACAAGCTAATTGCCATTTAATGTTTTTTAAGTCTATTGCTTATGTCACCCCAGGAGAATTTTCCCACTGGCAGTTCCCACCTCCACTGTAACTTTGCTACGGGAACAGTGACATCTAGTGGCACTTGAGCTTTTAATAAAGTATTTTCTAAACAACTTTAAATATTCCACTAATTTCAGTCCAAATTCTACCCTGGCTGAGCTCAGTAATTAACCAATCACCCACCTGCGCAGCAATCCCTATCCTGCCAGTATTGAGCATTCCAATGGCATACTTATAGCCTTGTCCAACTTGTCCCAGGATACTGCTCTCAGGAACCTAAAAAATAAAACCACCCAATTATTCCTGTTCTATACTGCTTTGCAACTCCTAAAAGGGTTCAAAAGTTTTATCAATTGTTCTTCATAAGGGAAGGCATAAAACAAAAACCACAATTTGGCTCCTAGGATACCTGATTAGAGCATTCCCAGATTCACATGGCTATAAACTGATGACTGAGTAAATCTACATCAAAATTTAAGAAATCCAACCCCTCTCTAGACTTCTGTGGGAGGAAAATGTTAAAATGTGCCCAACAATCAGTGTGTCCAAGGGAAAAAAAATAGGGAATTCAGTTAATATTCTTTCCTTATGTGTGGTCAGGTTCCAGTTGTACACAAATTGTGCTTTAACAGCTGAACTTACAATACCTTCACGTTGTCAAACGTGACTGGGCAGGTGGAACATGCTCTGATCCCCAGCTTGTCCTCCTTTTTCCCCACCTGAAGCCCCTCTGTGTTCCGATCCACTATGAAGCATGTAATTCCTCTGTAGCCCTGGGGGAAGTAAAAATAATCAAAACCTGGTTTTCATACTAATTTCCTCAAAATCTGCTACCTATGTCCAAACTGGGGACAAACCTGGTACTTTCATATTCAGCTATGTAATTTTTTACTGGACACAATTTACTGTAGAACACTTTTTAGTTTTCCATTTTGCCTTTTAACAGCAGGAACTTGCCAGCTAAGTCAGAAAGGCTGGAAAAATGTAAGACTGTGAGTCCTGTTACTCGGAACACCACCAGTGCCGTGCTCTTCATCTAAGCAACCATGATCCTGACATTTTTATTTTCCCTGGTTGAAGGAATTCATTAAATTGCTCACCAGGTTCTCATGTTTTGTTGGGAGATATTTTTAAAGGTTTGCAGCCAGCTAGGAAAAGGTGCACAGAGTATTAACCTCTAACATCAGATTATTAACATAAAATCCACAGTTTCATATATCAGCAGCTGTCACTGAAATGCAAGAATTCTGCAGCAACTTACTAAGGATGGGTCTGTATTTGCCATGACAAAGAAAACTCCTGCATCTTCTGCTAAGCTGATCCACATCTTTGAGCCATTGATAATGTAGTAGTCTCCTTTCTTTTCAGCTCGAGTCTTCAAGGAAAAAGCATCACTGCCAGACCCAGCCTCCGAAAGACAGAAACTCCCCAGCTGTCAAGAGAAGGGAAAAAGCCAATTTAATTTTCACGAATATAAATAAATCCTACAAGGAAAATACTTATAAGCTAGTACAAGTCTCTTAAATTCAAACATTTTAACCTATTGCATTAAAGGAACTGAGTTTCAGCTATGGAGATTAAGAATAGAAACACTGTGTAATTACACATCTCTCAAAGTCAACTGCTTTACAGTTCTTTTCCACAGTAAATTAAATTTTAATGAAACTAATAAGTGCCTTTCCACTTTTACCTCAGCTACTGATGACAGGATGTATCTATATCCCCACAGATCTCAGCTCTAACCAGTGTTTCAAAGTTCACACACATTTTCCAGAGCTGTAGACACACATTAGTCACTGAAAAAAACATCCCACTACCATTACTAAACAATAATATAATTTTATTAGTTAAGTAAAGTAAGACTTGGACTCACTGTATCTTTAGACACCCTGGGCAGGTAAGTTCTCTTTTGTTCTTCTGTTCCATAGGTGGTAAATAACTTATTTGTTAGAGTGTTTTGGAGTTCACACACAAGAGCCACGGCTGGATCAACTTTGGCCAATTCTTCCACCACCAATATGATCGAAAATAATGAAGCTCCAGTTCCTCCATATTCTTCCCCAAGCTCAATACTCATCAGCTGAAATGAAAAAGGTGCAAATACATGAATTTGTTGGTCCTGATAGCTGGCAAGGCTAAAATTGAACCCAGGGATGAACACCAGGATTTCGGCAATGTAAGTCCTCATGGCTGCCCTGTAAAGCACAGAGGACTCCTGATTCTCTCCTCCATCAACACTTGGAGTCATGGCCTTTCCAGCATCCAATTATGCTCATCCAACTAAAAAAAAAGCGAGAGAGGGAAGACAAGGAACTAAAAGATAAGGTGAAGTATGTGGTATGGGGGAGATGGAAAAAAAATTACAGTAAAAGATGGAGAGTGATAATGCTGTAAAGAAAGTTGTCATGTGATTGACAACTCCAAAATTTTTAATGATTCATTAGCTCATTTCAATTATATCCCTCAATCTTTTCATCTAAAAATCTGAACAAGGCATGGCTAGAGATTCATAAAATGATGTTACTTTCTAAATAAAAGAGAAGGTAAAAATGTGCAGACCCCTTGTTCAAACAATCCCTGTACAATGGACTCTTCCATTTTCGCATTCTCATCCATTTTCTGCACGAACGGTGCAACTCGTTCCTGGGCAAATTTGGTCACTGTAATGAAGAGAAGAAAGAAAATGTAAATATTCCAACAGCCTCCTTGGGGATCAACAGAACAGGATTGTGGTGCTGCTAACAGGTCATGCATTATTCTGACTCTCCCAGAAAAGTAACTGGCCCAAGCAACTGGCGTAAAGCACAACTCCCCCAAAAATCTCAACATTTGACTAGAAATAAATAATGAAAACAAAATTTCAAGCTAAAATATCCCTTTAACATAAAACATTTCTGAATTTTAACTCCAGAGATAATAGCTACCCATGTCTTTCAGCATGGCCTCCTCTTCGGTGAACGTTTGAAGTGGAGCACAGATAAGTCCATCACTGGCTAGATTTGGCTTGAGCTCTGATTTGGAGGATCTGAAAGCACAGGGAGAAACCCTCCAAGGAGCCAAGTGTGCTGGCATGTGTCTTCTCAGCTGTTGGCAACAGATACAGAACATGCAAACAGTTAGATTTGAATGCAGACAGCAATATAGAAATTTACTCAGTGCTTTTATTCAGTAAATGATTAGGAAATATAACTTATATCTGATGTTCAGCTGAAAAGCTTTTGAGAAAATATAACCTCCCCCTCCCCTGTGTCCTAAAAGAAAATATCCTTTAATTACTTTTCTTTTAACACGAAACAGTTTTCTTTCTGGAACTTTACTAACACAAGGTTATTCTACCAAGAATGCACCAACATTTTTTTAGTCAATTGTAGTGTTTACAGCAAATAAACCCTGCTGATGACATTTATTTTTATAGATGGTTTTGCAAGTCTACTGCAATATTCAGAGTAGTGAGTGCATATTTCAACAGAATTAATACTTTCATTAATGAATATGATAAGAGTAAATACAAAATACACATACAATGACTTTTACAGGCCTGTCAACTTTAATGACTGATTTTAGCTTTCTCCCTGCTTTTCTAGGGACCAGCAACTCTTGTTTCTAAAGCAATCTGACAGCCCCTCATGTGGATTATTGGTCTTTTGCAGTGGAAGGGACAAACTTTTAACTGCACTGTGGATTTCTGTACTCACACTGAATTCTTATCCACCACTCAATGACTGTCAGAATGAGCACAAATTTTGTAGACAAAGCCCTGGCATTTGAATGCTTCTGTACAGTTAATTTCTATACAGTTAAAATCCCACAGTTAGTATGTTGATAGTGTAACTAATAATTAATGTGTCTTGTGTGGTTGATTTATTTTAAAAGCATGGGAAGGAACTAAAACTAAGTGACTTATGTTTATGCTCAGCTTTGGTCCACAATATACTATGATTTCAAGTAGCATTGGTTATCCAACCAAAAGAGCAGACGCTGAGCATTTACCTATGGGGAATAGTGTTAAGAATATGTGGCAAAAGTCACAAAAATGAACAGAACAGTGGCTTTTGGGAGGAAGCTACACACAGTGATTGTCAGGACATAGATAATGTGACAGCTTTGTCCCTCAGAGACCTAAAAACTTTTGTGTTCAAAGACTTAATTACCTCCTAGCAGGCTTTAGAAAGGTAAGTTGGTATGAAGGCCAATATGCCTTCCAAACACATAACAATTTCTTAGGATTTTAAAGGAAGTTGGCATAAAGGATCTGGCTCAAAAACTAATGGGCCAGCAGTAGTTAAAATGTACTCCTGAAAAGCAGCACAGTTTGTGTCTCAAAATCAGCAGGACAGAACAACGGCTCTGCTCTGCTCTCCGTTCCCCAAACCCAGCCCACAGATCTGATCTTTGCCACAGATTTCTGCCACTTTTGCTATCTTGGTCTCAAGTGTGGAGACACAAACATCTCACCATGACAACTGCTGACAGAAATCCCCAGGAGAGACAGAGCTGTGCCATAAAGCATATGAAAACACGTCTGCCAACACACATTTTTGGCAGCACTCATTTTTAACCCCAGAGTGAGGAACAGGCTGGCTGTGCCCTAAGCAGGCGCCTGTTCAGCTCACAGGACACAGGGCAATTCCACCGTGCACATTGTGAGAGCAGCATTCCTCAAAAAACAGCAGAAACTCCGGGGTCAGGAAGTAAAAATTCCTTTGATCCTTCTAATAATTCCCCCTCTTTCATGTTGGCTTTCAGCACTTGTCATCCCCTTGGCTGAAGAACTGATGTAAAACACATCGATGAACTCTTCTGGAGACAAGAAGCAAAAGTCTACTGTGATAAGGAAACTCTGATTTTGGCACAAACAGCTGGGCATAAAATAAAACCCAACAACAACAACCAGTCAGAAGTGGTAACAGAAAATAAATATTGCTGTGAACATTCAGTGTTTGTTCACATGGAACACCCCTGGTGACACAAAACTGGTGAGCAGGGCTAAGTTATGGTACATTTGGATGGTCAGCAATAGCTGCAACACTTTCAAAAGATGATGGAGTTACTGGAGTCACTGTGGGTCTCCACAAAATAAAGAAAACATTGTTTTAATAGAGATTAAACCCTAGGCAAGCATGTCCTGGAAGCAGTCAGCCAGGAATAGATTATTTACAGAACATGCAGCTATGCT
>VYZR01062264.1:321-25821 GCA_013400675.1 Oxylabes madagascariensis
AGTATTAATTAGATTTCCCACCCAAAAAGTTTGTATATGCCATGGTGGTAGTAGAAAAGACATTATTTTTGAGACTTTGATTTTTGAAAAGACATCTTTTTGAGACTTGGACTCAAAAATAAAGCCATGAATGCCAAATGCGGTGTATTAAATACTTTTGGAGACAAGTGGTTAGGAGACCAGACTGCTCAGATGAGAGCAAGCACAGAAAGCTCCTTAAATAATGGAAGTTTCTTACATAAATCAGGTGCAAAGTATCTAAATAGTGACAATTTATATGGGCATATAGGCCGAGTTAATTTTTTTCTTTTAAAAAGAGGAAGCATTGGATTTAAAACAACAGAAAAAGAACTAATTAAATAGAAGCATGCCCTCATTTTTTCTAAATACTTCACCTTTCAGTAAAGAACTAATAAGATCAAGCCATATCATAGTATTTTCTCATCTTTTTTTCTCTCAAGTTGTGAACAGAAACAAACATAAATAAAGTTGGAACTGGAATGTTTGTGGAAGGCAAAATAACTGCCATGTGTCCTCTTACTAAAACAGAAGAGAAATAGGCAGACAGAAATTCTTACACCTACATGAAATACTGATGAATTTTGTATCTCATAAAAAAAGACAAAAAACCCACATATGTGGACATCATCCTAAAATAAACATTACCAAAACTGGAGTGTGAATGGCTAGCCAGTCCTATCTGCTCCTCTTTCTAAATCATCATATTTACGTAAGAAAAATTCAGTGAAATAGACAATTGTAAGAAACACACCATATTCATTCATGTTGATTTTGCTGTTTTGAGTGTTTAGCAATTAACTGTTTTAATTTGTAATAGATTGCTTTTACCTTCTACACTACAGAGCAGATTTTCTTCTGATTTCTTTGACAACAAAAACCAGAAAAAAACCCCAAATTTTCTTTTCATTTCAGCTGCAATGTTTTATTCTAGCTGAAGGTGATTTTTTTTCTTTTTATATAGGCAAATTCAAGGCAGAAGACTATTTATAAATGAAAACTATAAACACTTCATTAAGATGTTAAAAATGTTTCAGTGTCTGTAAAGAAATGTCTTTAATTTTTCTAATTTTTTTTCTTAACAAAAACAATAACCTCGTCATGAAAACCTGAAAAATAGGTCTGACTGTCAAAACAATAATTTTTAGATAGCAATTTCTTTCTTCACAAAATGAAGCCTCTGCTGCCAATACCGAATTCTAAGTTTTTAAAAAATTTCTTTTCAAAGATGCATTTGTATTCAATGTTTCCAAAATATTCCTCTAAATCTACGGCATTAAAAACTGAAAATATTTTAAAGAGTTTCTTTCATGAAAAATGCAACATATTGTTTAAAAAATAATATTTTAGATAACTAATAACATTTTGCATGTTGATTATGCAATGACATTAATTTTGTAATTTTTTAAAAATAAAAACAATATAAACTTATCTACAGAAGCACTTGAATTTTAATAGAAATTCTTGGTTATCAGAACATGTGTTATTACTATAAGAATTCCTCCAGCAATGGCAGTTCATCCAAGACTGGGCATGCTCAGCCATCAGTGCCTTATCTATATTCCTTGTAAACTCATTCTTAAGAGTGATTAAAACTGTTCCAAACAAGTGTGTATGTTATGAAAAAATTTCCTTTCAGACGGCACAAGCTGTAGAAGTTTTTTGGGAAAAAGTCAGACATGGGAAAAGAACCTCAGGTCTCCAACAGAGACAAATATAGATTTTACTAATAGAAATTAAAAGAAGGATCCTGAGGGATGCTATGGCTAAAACAAAATTTATAGTTTGTATTACTTCATTACAAAATTTCTACCCTGTAATAAAAAGAAATTTATTACTTAACTTCAGCATGTAGAGCATCATCCTTTTCAAAACAGAAGATCTCACAAACCATTTAAAATTCTGCTGATGTATAACCTTCCATGGAAATAATCTAATAATATCTACTGTGACTTTGACTTATGTCACAGTTCTTCATACATAGCACACTTTATACTCACAAAATAACTTACTTCTGGAGGACAATGCACAACAATCATGAGTCACAACGGACTCATGAAAAAAGACAAGGTAGGCAGGTTACTTTCTTACTCAAGGATATGTTCTGTGCAAAAGTGACTACAGAAAAATTTTGCAAGGACAATCTACAATGTGCTCTTACTCTTCTCGGAAGCAGGGTTATTAAGAGAGCCCCAAAAGTATTTTTCATTCGCTAGTATCAATATCTTTTAATTCTTCCTCCTTACTTGGGGAAAACAATTGCATTTATGAGTCCACTAAATGTAACTTAATAGTGCATGTGGCCACATCTGTTTTCAGACTTTTTAAGTGCATCTGAATCAGCAGCTTGTAATTAATTAGTATCATGTATGTTTTCTTATATTTATTTCATTGCTTGCATTCAGACAAGACATCCATGTACAAGACTGACATGTTTACAAATATCTAAATCCTTTTTTTGTGGTGGCTGATTTTTCATATATGTTAGGTCTTTGTGGAGGTGAGGATATCAGCTAGTGATATCCTAAGTGATAAATATTTAAAAAACCCAAAGAACAAAGTAAGTGGAAGAGGCTCAAAAGTGACTAAATCAGTTTTGGAACTCAAACACTTCTATTTTAGGATTAGCATATAAACCGAAGTTTAAAACCTGCCTTCAGCTGCAAATGACAGAAGTCTAAGAAAGCATTCTGGAGATCAGTAAAGGGCTTGTCCTTTTCTACCTCCTTTCATTAAGCCCTCTCTTTAATAATTCTTTGTGGGCAGCTGGTAAGTGTACACTCTAGAAACAAATATATGGGATTATGAACTTGGAAACACTTTCCTGTATGTTATGCCTGAGGTCATTCTCTCGTCTCTGGAAATTCAAATAAAGAATTGTAAAGCTGTACTAGTTCTTAATGTATAGGCCTAGAAAATTTCTGCTTTACATTCAGTTCAGTGCCGTATGACTACTGTTTGTTTGTTTAAACAACCAGTGAGAAAAAAGAATTTTATTCTCATCTGGATGTCATCTTTAAAATAAATCTAAAAACATCTGCAAGTGTAAAATCTTTCTTTTTTCTAAACTTTAAGTAGAAGAAACACTTTTGTGACTATTTTAAAGGGAGTCCTAGCACATCATTAACACCACGGCAATTAGGTAGCAAGGTTATTTTGAAAAACAAAGAGACACCATGGTGGAGGTCTCAAAAATGCAGTACTGGATTGGGACAAGCAGCATTTCAGACATTTCACATCTATCTGCTAGTATTCTTCTAGAAGAAAAGTACTTTCTGTACTGTCTGGTTTATTCTGTCCAAGGCAAAAGTGATTCTATTTCTCTAATGTCTGAAAATACAAATAACGACCAGCAATAAAGAATTTCTTTTTCTGTACCTTTGAACATAGATCAGAACACTGATTTTTTTTATTACCTTAAATTGCTACTGATCTTGTAATTCTTGCTATCACAGCATTGTAATATGGAAGTAAGAAACCCAGTTATTATGGATATATAAAAACAGAAAATAACTATCAGTCTATGGTTCAGATTCAAGCATGATTGTATTAAGAAGAATTGCACCCAGCTGAAAGAGCACAATCAGAAATTTTACGACAAATGTACACATTTTTGCAAGTCTGATTTAGGTTGAGATCTTGAGTAACCATTTGGTTTGTAAGTCCAGTTATCAAGTTTCATACTTAAATGTAGGTTCCCAAGTAATCTTCACTGATACTTAGTAAGTATGCAGAGGTTTCTGTTTTGCATGAAAATACTGCCCATACACAGTATTATTTATGAAAACTTAATCTGAGAATTTATAAAGGCACAGTTGTTCGATTTGTGAAAAACTGTGCTGCTTCCTGAAAGCATTTTTTGAAATTACAATTTTCAGTTAACAATACCTCCTCAGATCTGTCCATACCATCAAAATATTTAGCTTCTGTAGGGAATATATACAATGTATGTGAGTTGCTATTAGATTGTTGACTTGCCACAATTGTGGCAAGAAGTAGTAGTAGACCACCCTGAAAATAATTAGGACTACAGAAAAATAAATACAGATTTCTTTCTTAATACAGTAGACTTTTAAATTGGTATTACAGCTAAGAGCCTAAGTAGAGTTACATGGAAAGGAAAATGATCTACTGAAAGTAGGTGAATATTCAATAAAAAAGATAAAGAAATGGGAAAAGTCAGTTGATTTACTCTCCACATATACAGGGTTAGAATGTTAAATGTGTTTTGGCTGACAAAGTTTATGCCAGCAAACCAAATTACAGCAGAGTATCTGGATCTGATATGGATGTGTATCAATTACTAAACAAGAAGAAATTCTGTATCTTAAAATATTTCACTTTTTTTAATATTTATTTTAATATTTCTAATATCAATATTTTACTGCTAATGAAAATTAATTTAATGGGGGCAATTATTCATTAACCTACTGTTCACCAATTTGGAAGTATTTTCTTTACAAAGATATACAGCAATGGGCTTATGCACCAATTGTATGAGATAGTATTCATCCTTAACCTTTGAGAAAACATTGTAAATGTGTTCAGCATATCCTAATGTCTTGGATATTCATTATTTCCAATNATATGGATGTGTATCAATTACTAAACAAGAAGAAATTCTGTATCTTAAAATATTTCACTTTTTTAATATTTATTTTAATATTTCTAATATCAATATTTTACTGCTAATGAAAATTAATTTAATGGGGGCAATTATTCATTAACCTACTGTTCACCAATTTGGAAGTATTTTCTTTACAAAGATATACAGCAATGGGCTTATGCACCAATTGTATGAGATAGTATTCATCCTTAACCTTTGAGAAAACATTGTAAATGTGTTCAGCATATCCTAATGTCTTGGATATTCATTATTTCCAATTACAGCCTGATATTATTAAGCAGAGGAAGTAGAAAATCACAAACTTAGTGTATAATCTCTAGGTTCCATCTCCAAAACATATTTCCCCAAATAGCACTTGTATTCATAGTGCTAAAGAAAGCAGTTTTGGTTTTTTTCCAGGAGATGAAAAATCTTACTTTTTGAATGCAGTAATTGTCTTAGTGTTCAATACCTATAAAGTAGGTATTATGGCAGGAAAAAATACAAAAATCAGAATTTTGCACTTCATATTCAGATACTCTCATGAGTCTTATTTTGATAGTGAGAATGTCCAGGAGCACTTTTAACCACAGAATCAATTAGATTGGAAAAGATCCCTGAGGTCATCAAATCCTACTTATGACCAAACACCACCTTGTCAACTAGACCATGACACAAAGGGTCAGGTCCAGCCTTTCTTAAACATCTCCAGGGACGGTGACTCCANTCCCCTTGCAAACCTTGCTCCTTAACTGCTTGCTCTTTGACTAGTTCTATCATTGATTGAAATGAGTGGGAAAACCTCCATACTGATTTTCATGAACTCTGGCCTAGGGCTTTACTTCCCATGCAGACTGACTTTCACTCTACCCCTTCTTAGAGAATTCTGTCCCTTTGACACAGAAGTATGGTTTATCTACTTGTGCATTACCTTTTCCTTATTGCTCCTTCCCTTTATTTATCTCTATATTCCCTTCTGCTTAGAGTATCATTTTAAAAAATCCCATACAGGTAAAAAACAAATCTGTAATTTTGGTTACTTCATAATTTCAAATAAACCAATCTACAACAATGAACTTTACTGTAAGTCTCCAAGATTTATTTAACATTTTCTGTTTTGACAGATGACTGACTGTCATAACAAATCAACTGTCACAGTATTATTGGAAATTTTTTAGAACATATATATGGTAAAGAATGCAGTTCACCAACATTAATTAAAAGAAAAAAAATCCTCTAATCTGATCCTAAATAGGAAAAAATACAAAGGATAAGATATACTCAGCAAATGATGATTTGGAGCAGATTCTTGAGTAGACTATAGAAATGCTACATTACACAAAGTAAAGTTACTACTCTACCTGGCCCTTAACTTGGAAGTTCAGATTCCTGGGGATCATATGAAAGATGCATATTCATCAATACAAACAAACCTATTTCTTCAGAGTCAACAGGAAAACTCTACACAGTTCAATAAGAACTAAATTATCCCTACTTTTGAAGTAAACATGCCCTAACATAATTTTATGTTTTTGAGTGAATACGCATTAGTATGGGAAATTATTCATTAAGATAGAACATAGCCTGAATAACACACTTCTAAAAACTAATTCTTAAATATTCTGCATTGTCTTTGCTTTTAATAGAGAACTTAAAAAGGGAATGTGTTTTCAAGATGTTCTTGGATGATATTTCAGCCTCTACCATCCACTTTCAAGGATATCAGCAAAAAGTAAACTATCAAATTTAAGCATTAGAAAATTGCACTATTTTTTCCAGCTTTTCCTCACTGTGTTACAGGATAGAATAGTTCAGTTAGAAGGGATCTACAATAATCATCTTGTTCTAATGCCTGACCACTCCAGGGCTGACCAAGTTAAATCATATTGTTGAAACCATTGTCCAAATGCTTCTTAAACACTGAGAGGCATGACTATAGCCTTTATAAAAACTAGGAAAAAACCCCATGACTATGGTTGCTATTAAAATGACAGTGCCTATAATTTTGATGGCAACAGCTTGATTTATAGGGACTTGGATAACCATCTGTGCTCTATTCTGTTGACCGCCACTCTTATATTTTTTTTCATATTCATTTGTGTGTCTTTATAAACATTCAGATAATGAACCATCAATAGTTAATGTAGCAGTTGATGCACCCGGTTTAAGCTAAAATAATTTATACCAATGTTTATGAAGCAGATATAGAGTGAAATGGGAGTACATAGTCTTGTTGATTGCTTCAGGCATTCACCACATGTTCCTCCTCCTCTAAATATTTAAGTTTCTGCCTTTTTTTCCCCATAACCTGTTTTATTCCTCTGCTGGATTGCCACATCAGTCTTCTTCAGTCGTCAAGTACTTATTAAAGAGTCCAAAGCTTTTAAGAGAAAATCTCCTGCTTATAATTATTTGCAACATGCTACTGAATACACAGAACTTCACAACAGCAAGGAAATAAACTCATACTGGAAAAGAATTCAAGTAGTAACTTGTATATATAATTATACCTTTAACTGTGCTTTGTTGGGAATATGATGGCAGTTTAAAAAAAAAGATAGTCCAGAAAGGGTCCAGCTAAAGCCCTGTCTTACTTAAACCATAGATACTGTCATTGTCTTTTATCAGATAATATTAGTTAGGAGCCATCCACCAGAATAAAATTGGTATTTAACACTATGAAAACAACTTTCATTCAATTTTATGTGGAAAAAAGAACTGCCATATGCTGTTATGTTACATATTCTGTTACTGAAAATTAAGGAAAACTTAAATTTTTCCTAAATATTTTGTTCACTTGGACACAACTAAGACTTCAGCATTGTGTTACACTTAAACCATTGCAACTTTCTATAATGCCAAGTTTTCTTTCTTTTTTTGTCTCCCCTCTATACATCTAAATCCTGTAAAAACATGTATTCCCATATTTACTCTATTAGAACTAACAGTAATGGTTAGTATCTGATTTTTTGCATAAATCTCAATATGCTCCCCTCAATGTTAATATCTTGAGACAAATAGCTAAGATAATCTGTAATGATGCAAAAAAGCATCATTCCAATTTGTTTATGAAAATATTTCTGTTATTTAGTAATCTAAACTGATTTTGGCAGTCACAAAGATTTGCTACTTGCATTAATTTTAGTGGGAACTGCATGGATTCAGAACACCTGAAAATTAACATGTTTATATTTAGTAGCCTGCAAAACAGGAAATTCAGAGGTAGAAACAAACACTTTGTTTGCTTTAGTTTTTACACAGAGTGTATCACTGGATTTTTGAGACAGAAAACTTGGAACTTTCACCTCAGATACATTCCACTCAGATCTCCATTTCACTACTTGGAATTCTTTTTAAATTATTCCCTGGAAATTTGAGAAAAATGCATAATCTTGCAAGATAAAAAAAAAAGATTGAGAACTTACAAAAGTCCTTCACACAAGAGGATGTTGTTAGAACCTCAGGAAAAGTACTGATTATTCATTCAAATATACAGGATGCCATTGGTACTCTATGTTCTTCAGCACAGCCAGAAAGAAATAAATAGTGGAAAAAAGCCATCATTTTATTTTCATCATGGGAACAAGAGCTGTTTTGAGAAAAATACTGTGGGTCAAGCTATTATTTTCACCCAAACAGCAAATGTCCAGTCTTAAATAAACAAAGTCTATTTTAATTATTACTGTTTAAATCTGTGCATATATTTCTGTTGGGCTATTTTATTTTTGCATCTCTATACGTATCTGTGCCAGTATTTTGTATCCATGCACTATAGGCATACACATCTAAACAGAAAACACCTCAGAATAAGGCCGTACTGACTTGCTGTTATCTCCCTATACCTTTCTTGTCTCTGGCAGTAAAAAATTCATTGCTCACTGTATTGGAAGAAACTGCAAATCAACAAAATTCTCTAATCATAATCCTATTAAAGGTTAACATTGATCAAATTACATAAACTGGTTCAATAAAACAAGGTCATTACATTTCCCTCTTTGGATTTTCCCTTCTATCATGCCTCCAGTAAGCATTTTTAAATGAGTGGTATGTTATTAGATCAAATAAAACCTTAATGGTTACCACTATATTTCTATTACTGATTTTATTACTGAATTATTGTAGCTAACAATTACAATTTAGTTGAAATCTGTGGAGTACCAGAGGATATCAAAGGATTCATTTTAGTATTGCAGTTCCACACTCCAAACAATTCTACTATCTATATCCAGAAAGATTTGCAAACAGTGCCGACAATAATATATATTGCAGAGAAAAAAAAATATTTTTGCAGCATTCAAAAGAATTTAAACTCAACTAGAAGTAGGTGTTCAGATATCCACCAGAGAGATTCACTCGAATCACAACATACTCAAATTTGCTGGAAATAAACAAAATAAGTTTTAAAAAATAAAGAAAATAGAGTTCCAATGGTCTCTCTCATTATAAATTATTCAGTGATCTCTACCAAAGATTAGCATATCTGGACTGCTTTAGTTTTAAAAAGTCTTTTTTAAAGACAGGAGGTTTTATACCCATGCATACAAGAATTCAACTCATTTAGGTTAAGCTGTTTAAAACCATGCAAACTACACATTGTGCTCCAGCCACACCATCCCAAGTTGCAGAAGGCAAAGGCATGGACTGGGAGAATGCAGAACCATTCACTGAAGGGCAGGTTTGAGATTATGTACATCTAAGGAACTTGAAGGTGCCCAAGTCCATAACACCTGATGAGATGCATCCATATGTCCTGGCGGATGAACTGGCGGATGAAATGTCTAAGCCATTATCCACCATATTTGAGAAGCTGCGTCAGCCTTGTGAAGTTCCCACTGACCGGAAAAGCAGAAGCATAACCCCAATTTTAAAGAAGGGTAAAAAGGAAGATCTAGGGAACTGAAGGCCGGTCAGTTTCACCTCAGTGACCAGCAAGATCATGGAGCAGATCCTCCTGGAAACTACGCTAAGGCATATGGAAAATAATGAGTTGACTGGTGACAGCCAATAGTACTAAAAAGGATATATCATAGGTGCAGATTCCAATGATCAATACATGAAAAGATTTACAGCCATTAAAAAATAAAATCTGCTACTATAAATGATCTAAAGTCCTGATCTAAAATCAGGACTTTCTGGTAATGTAATATTGAAGAGACAATGAACACGAATGAAAACACAGAAGGTTCCTCCTGAACATCAGGAAACATTTTTACTTTTTACAGTAAGGGTGACTGAACACTGGCACAGGTTGCCCAGAGAGGCTGTGGAATCTACCCTCAGTGATATTCAAAAGCCATCTGGACACAGACCTGGGCAGCCTGTTCTTAGTAACCCTGCTGCAGCAGACAAGCTAGACAAGGTGACCTCCTGAGGTCCCTTCCAACCTCAACTATTCTGTGAATAATAATATCTAAGTAAATCACTGAGCAAGTACATTATTAATGAACAAAATAAACTTGACTAGAGAGTGATAACTTATTAATATCTTCATACAAATAATACCTTTCATACCTTGAAACTTATTCTTGAAAGGCTAAAATAAATAAAACAACCAAAAAACAAGAGTTGTTCAGTATTGTTTATCAGAGTACATTTATAACTCTTATGATTCTGTGTGTCATTTGAAGTCTTACAATGACATACGCTGTATTTTTCCAGTTTTTTTACAAGGTAACTAATCAAGGTGACATTTTCTAGACAATTTAGCTTAAAGAAGATTATGGTTAAATTTGTTTGAAAAAGTTGTAACTGAACATTTTCCTCTTTCTAGCACTCAAAAAGGGAGTTAGAGCTCCTAACCTTATTTTCTTATGCTACAATTAAAGACCTAATTTTACTCTAATAAAATAAAAACACACTATTAAGTATTTAGATCTTATGCTTCCTCATTACAGTGTAGTTCATTGTATTTAGCAATTTTTTTCTGGACTCAAGAGTCATGACCTAAATGCAATAAATTCCTGTTGTTAGGGAAAATGCAGTGCAGACCCAAATACACTTTCCTTAGAGGTTTCCACTGTCAACAGGCAGCTTTGGGATGAATAAGCAAGATTACTTGTGATCTAGATTCTCAATAACTCCACAATAAAGTCTCAAATAAAGAACCTGAAGGGGTGTTCTGGGTCAAGTTCACAGGTTAACCAAAGATATTACGACATACAATGCCTTTTATACCAGCTTCACCTTGAAAACAGTTTTGGGTTTTCACTGTGTCTTTGTCTAAGAAAGATGCCATTCCTTCATAATTCAAGACCTTCTTTTGATGAATGACCTATCTTTATTAATGGTACCCTATAATCATTTATTCCTTCATCAATATTATTTTTTGACTTAAAACATTTATTCGCTCTTTACCTGTTCATTCCATCTTCCTGTCTCTCCAAGAAAATCTGTGAAATCACCCATAGTTCCTCTCAAGTTGGTTTCCCCCCAGAAATAAGAAAATTTCAATTAGCCTTTTCAGGCAGAAGGTGTTACTGCCTCTTTCCTCTAGCAGTGTTTTTCTTAATCTCTTCCAATTTGAGGTTGACTCGCAACCACTACTGAGCCAAAACTCAGATAAACAAGGTCCAAACCACCCCTTGGTTTAACTGCATTAATATTTACCTACTTCCAACAGAAGTCTCTTACGTAACACATTTCAAAATGGTACTTTTCACTATCAACTTCCACCTCCCACTGGCTGCCTACCACCATTGTAAACCATATATTATCACTCTTTACTACTGCTACCTAAAAGGCATGAATCTTTATATTACCTGCTAGCTATAAGGCCCTCACCATTTTACCATGCACTACCACCCCACCCCTGTTACTCTTGTTCTTGTGTTTTATAATACTCCCTTAGTTGACTATTCAACTCAATTTTGTGCCATCTGAAATTTCCACTAGCCTGCCTCTTCTTTTGCTCAAATTAACAAAAATCTATCTCAAAATACATTAACTACTACTACGCTCCTTCCATCCTGTCAGTCTACTGTAACTGAAAATTTTTCCTCTCTCTCTTTTATTACTTACGTTACTAATTATTATATTGCTTTTCCTCTCACACCTCTCATCTATTAGTAATTTAAATGAGGTGACTTCAAAAGATATCATTTTAGGGATACTGTAGTTCCCCAATTTAAAAAGTCTAGTAGCAAAGAGTCATGTTGAGTTCCTTTGTATAAAAATAATTTTGATAAACTCTTGTCCTACTTTTAAGTTTGCTTTTTGACATATTATTAGATTTTCCTCCAAAACAAGTTTAAAAGTCTTCCCTGTTATTTTATTTAGACTAGCTGATCTATAATTGTCTGCTCACTTTTTCCCTCCTTCCTTAAACATAGCTGTTCAGTTATACATAGATGTTCATCAAGTTAAGACTGCCGATCTAATGGAAATAAAATTTATTCCAATGATAGCACTTAGCATGACAACTGTATTTCTGTAACTCAGACTTGAACGACATAGTTAATTATACATTTTTCTGTGGCAGTGCAGACCAGTATAAAAACTTAAAGACATTTACAGTCATTGGCTACAGCATTAACAGCTGTAACAGCATTAATTAATAAAGTAAGCTTCCTACTTAATGTTCTTTATGATTTCCTATTTCCCATCAAACAAGATTTTTCAACGGCTGAGTTTTCATGCAAGCTCTCTGTTCAGGTTCTATTTATTTCTATTATTAAGTGTAATGATTTTTCCAGAACATATTTTTCACTGTAAACAGTTAGACAATAAACAAAAACAGTGTCCTAACAAAAATGCTTTGAAATATAACCGTGTCAATGCACAGTTTCTACACACAAAGCACTATGAATACTAAGAAATAATCTCATTCTGAAAATCACTCGAGAGATCAAGAACTAAAAGAATAAATTCTGATGAAGCAAGACTCATTAGATGCCACACTGTAACTGAATGATAATTATCATATAGAGATCCTATCTTTATATATTCTCCTCCTAAATTGAGTGAAGAGAGAATTCTTCGTCTCCACTAGGTAAAAAGTCCTAGGTAATATTTTGTCAGAGGGCTACAATAGGCAGCTAGCAAGGCAAGCTTGCCATTCATAAAACCATAAACCAAAAAACTGTAAAAGTACTATGTAGAATATCTCAAGTCCAGAATTGAATCTAAATAGTATGGCAGTGATATGAAAATCATTCTTGAAAGACTCTATTACTAGAATGCTATATTACTAAGCCCGTGTTCTACATTTATAAGAACAGATTTCTAGATAATATAATTACTTACATGAATATCTAGAAAAAATATTTGATGGACAAAAACTCTGATTCTGCTTTAAAGTGTAAGCAGCACGTCCCACAGTTGCTCATACGGGAAACCTACATCTCTTTTAGATATAAGGATGAATGCTACCTGAAACACACATTCTTAATGGCACATGGTAGACCAAAGTGTTCACCTGACAAATCAACTGCTTTTAGGAGGTATATAGCTATCATTCAAAACTACATAACACAATACAATTTTATTTTTTATTTCTCACTAGAAGAAATAAAGAATAAAATACTATTGTGATCCATTTCCTTAGAATTTATTTCTTTTAGGCTCTGTATGACATTTATGCTGAATATTATTTTCCTTAGCGAGTCTCCAGTATTTTAGCTGGAGTTCTGCATATGCAAGACACAGAAACATTAGAGTTTAGACACCTGCTAGTGCTCAACAAAAATACCTCACTGTGGGCTCATTGGACAGAGCCTCTGCACACTGAGCTGCACACTGAATGGGACTTCACTGACGCAGAGCATTCTCTCTTCTTTGGATTTCCAGCAGTAAATCTTTGAATAAAGGATTTATGCTGTCTTTCAATTACTCTTTTCCATGCTTCTATGGAGAGACACCTGTACAAAAGAATCTCAACTGCCCACAAAGGAAAAAAAAAATCTTGAATTTACAGTATATCAAGAACATCGCTTCTCCTTTTTGTTTGTCCCAAGACAGCTGCAGGCATTCTTATTGTCTGGAGCTAATGTTCAAGTTGCTAATGCTGTTCTTCAAATGATTACAGTCTCTCTCTCTCTCTCTCTTATTTAGTCCTATCCCAAAATATTTTCATAACCTGGTGAGCTTAGCCCTTGAACAACTGCTGTTCTCTATTCCAGAGGGTGCCATTTTCCTCTTCTATCCTTAAACATTTTCTTACTCATTTCATTCATCCTCTTCATTCCAACCACACACTGTCCTAATTCCTCCCTAGGCCCTCATGGTCACATTCCCTAATAAGTGACAACTAAGAGACAAAAAGAAATAAACATGGAGAAAACTTGTATTTTGAATCATGGTACCTTTCCAACCTCTGGCCACATACGCAGACTGAAGTAAGACTTTTCTTTGCTTTTAATTCTAGTTTAATTCTTTCTTTGCTTTTTGATTCTATAAAAAACAATTATATTGACATATAGTATTGAAATATAATATCACATTAGTATTTTAACTTAAGTTTTGAAGTTCCTAAAAAACACTAGGGTAACTTCAGATAATGAGATTTATATAAATATTTAAACTTAATTGAATTAAAATATTAAGGTATCAGTTGTTTTTGTGGGTTTGTGTAGTACCTTATTTAACCTACATTAGTTAGTTTTACTGTTGTTTATTAGAAACTCTTATCCAGAAAAGTCTCTAGAAATCATCCTCATTCTTTTTGCTTTATTTCTACCATTAGATCTTTTATTTAAACTATCCCTCACCTGTTGTAAATGCTAGAGCAACAGCCAAAAGAACCAGTAGCTACAGGGCTTTATATTGCTCTCCTTCAAGTCAACCGCATCACTCCTACTCTCAAATATGCAAAGAGGTCCTACAGAGGTTAAACCAGGTACTATTAATTCAATAGGAGTTCTGCAGCTGACGTCAATGGGAGCAAAAATTTGGACCTCAAAAAATACATGCTGATTAGGGTAAAAGTAAGTGGTAGTAAGTAAAAAATTAGTGCACCTAAACAACAAAAAAAAGAATCTTTATAACTACATACCTGAGGCAGTGCTGAGTTCAGCTGTCGCTGGAGGGAATCTCTGTCGTAGATGACATCCTGTAGGCGTTGCTGTGCAAGTGACAAACTTTCCTGTGTCTCCCGAAGGGTATCAAGGAGACGGTCCCTTTCATCCAGCATGTTCACCATCAGCTGCTCAAAATGAGAATCTGAGTCCGAGCCACTGCTTTGGGACCCCCGTTGACTCATCGGGGTGTCCTCATTTATCGTTGGCATCACTTCACACATCATTTCTTTAAAAAGAACACAAATCAAGGAACAGCTCTTTAGTCGAGAAAACATTTGAGGATATTTCACAAGAGGAATAAACTCTGTCACAGGGACACAGTTAGCAGATTATTGCATTGCTCTCACTTTCAAACTTGTGCGCAATGTTAATCAGATGGTCAATAGAGAGGGATTAAATACAGTGACTAATTCCACAGAGCAAAGACTTTGAATATGCTTCCCAAAACTAAAGAAGACTGACTGGAAGGAGATGCGGGGTTACAGAATATTTTAAATTAATAGTTTTGGAAATAATGCTCTCTTAAAATAACAGAAAATACTTCCTCTGCAATTGTAGTCTCCCTTAGCGTTGCTTTTCTTCCTTCTCTTACCTAATTTCATTGTTGAACTGTTGGTATTGATGTCAATAGCTGCCATTAATTGCCAGATTTTGTCCTCCTCTAGGCAATTCTACAGTACAGCTCAGGCTAACCATCGATCCAGTATCATGCTGCCTTAACAATGCCAGGTTAATCTATTTTTCTATCTAGTCATTTCCATCCTCAGGGGAAATTATTCTCCAGTGAGCTTGTTCAGTAAGAGGTCAAGAACCAGAAACCTTGCTAATTACATCCCTGTGATATCTTGTGCAAATTGAATTAGCAGGAACAGAATCATTGTTGTTTGCTTCTTAAATCTGTCCTGAGCAGAGTAAATAACATCACCTAGTCCCATGCTTCAGCTACAAAGCTTCTTACACAAATCTCAAGCCCCCAGTTCATGTACAGGAAGAAGCTTTAGGAATCCTTGGGAGAGCTTGCTAATGTTAACTGTTCTGTTCACTGTCCACAGGGACCTTGGGGTACAGAATGCCAGCCAGGGGAGCCCCGTCTTGCCTCCAGTAACCTCTCACAACACCGTGTAAGTACACTGCATTCAGCAAGGGTCATTGTCAGTCTCCACTCAACTCCCACCTGCGGCTAACCAGTTTGGGATGGTCAAGTTCACACTGAGCAAAGGGATAATTTAAAAATTCCAAGGCTGTTGCATTTCAAGGCAACAGAGTTCATCATGTTCAGGGATCTCACAGGCCTCGGCAGGGAAACAGATCAAGCAAGCCTCTTTGTTGAACTCGAGAATCCATCTTTATTTTCCCCCCACCCCAGGCCGAGGAGGGAGAGGAAAGCAGGAGAGGGGGAGAGAGAGGGAGAGGGAGAGAGGGAGAGAGGNTACAAGTCCTCCGTTTATACATTGGTTAAAAAGGCATGTTGAATGACTCATAATAAGGGGATTCTCGGGAATATGACTTAATGGTTTGCAAAACAAAAATGAACATTTTTGAGCTAATTTAACAAGCAGTATAAAAGCACATGAAACTAAATTACAAAGGATAAAGTAACAAAGTAACAGAAGTGATGATCATTAAATGAATACATTTTTACTTAATGGGTTAATAGTTCAATCTCCTTTGGCTTTTGATCTTCTCACCAGAAGGGGTGCAGTTCTTCCATCTCCTCTTTACGAGGGGTATACAGTCCTTAGTGTTGGTCTTGGTTTCTGGTACTGGTGTTATGGGTGTCACTCTGTTGGATTGATGATGAGTGTCACTCTGTTGGATTGATGATGATGACTGTGAAGCAAGAAACAGCGGAGGCAGCACTGGTGGGGCCGGCAGCGGTGCAGCAGTGGCGGCGGCGGGGGGCACTCACGGCAGGGCACGGCCTCACTCGGGGCTGAGCAGCTCCGTCTCACCTCCCCTGCCCTGCGGGGCTGGGACGGGGCCAGCTGCAGCAGCACAGCAGGAAGGGGGGAGGAAGGGGCGGAGAAGGGAAGGTCCGGGACCGGAAAAGAAGGGCTACGGCGGGAAAGAGAGGGTCTTAAACCACATGCTCAGCCTCATTTTTAGAAGGAACGCCTGGGACGGCGCAGCCACTGCCTTCCCGGGCAGGGCACGGGGGAAATGGAAAGACAAGGGGGTGAAGGAGGACATAGGATGGCGTGAGCACTGTAGCACACCTGCGTTACTTCTGGACGGGCTCTGATCTTGTCCTGCCTTCAGGGAAAGGGAGATGGGGTGGCAGAGGGGCAGGGGTGATGGAGAGAAGGCAGCAACTCCAAGCCATCTTGGCAGTTTTCACCTCTTGCTGTGCTCTAGGAACAAAGGGTGAGGAAAGATATGGGCAGCTTCACAGAAACTGAAAAACGTGGGGGTTCATAGGAGGGTGGACCGCTGATTTTAGGACGCCAACACTCTGCATGCAAATCGTCCATAATCGTACATAGTCGTCCATAATCATTCATAATCATCCATAATCGTCTATAAGTAGCCATCAGGGCCTTACCGTTCATAAGCTGCAGCAGATGTGTCAGAGGAGTTGATGAGAGTGCCCAGCATGGTCCTTTTCGCAGGCAGATTAGCCACTTGAGGCTCTAAAAAACTACCTCCCATGAGGAATGAAAGGACTTGTGATGTAGATGCTAGTCCATCGCTCGGTCCCAGTAAGCTGGTGTCCTTACTGGAGTTTCCCTCACCGTAAGCCTTTTACTCCCCTGTTTTTTAAGGTCACTCTCAAACTGGTCTCCAGCCATGGTCCTCTTGAGTCTTCCTTTCTAAGATGGGGGTCCCGCAGGGGGTGACTTACGGGGAGCCGGTCCTGTTGTTGCCCGCATTCTCCACCATTTGTTGCGTTTCGAGGCAACAGAGTTCATCATGTTCAGGGATCTCACAGGCCCCGGCAGGGAAACAGACCAAGCAAGTCTCTTTGTTAAACTTGAGAATCCATCTTTATTTCCCCCCCACCCCACACCGGGGAGGGAGATGAAATTCCAGCGCCTCAGAATGGGAACACCCACACAAGGCCACCTGCCACTTGCTCAGTTCAATCATAACTTTTTGGTATGCAGCATGTGGCCAGAGACCATGGTCTCTGAATGCCCACTCTTCAAGACCAAAGTTAACAACTTGGACTGCCACTGAACCCTTCCTGCCTCACAATCATCAACATCTCATGGGTCACACTTCTTGTCCCAGCGGATTCTCACCGGTGAAGCTTCATCATTCAAGAAATTACTTCCAATGTCCTGCACATGCAGATCAGGTTTCTGGTGTGAAGGGCACAGCATTTGCTATCCCTGCACACAGGCTGTGGCAGAGTGAGAGTGGTACAATTTTGCAGGAACACTGATGAGTGTGTGAGAACAGGTAGGGAAACCTCTATATGGACCGCTGTGGCTACCTCAGCACCTTGCATTCAAACTAGATAGGAAATCTCCTATTAAAGTCATTATGGGGTCCTGGGAAGCCATATATGTAAGTGGTTGTGGGGTAGCAAGGGAATCCATGAGCTGAATGCTCATGGCGCTATTACAACATCTCATCCCTATCAGCTGTTGCCTTCAGGGAAGGCAGGGGGCCATGCATTGTTCTTATTTTGAATCCCTGAACTGCATTGTTCTGACAGCACAAGTAACAAACTTGGGCTATGACTAAGACAGCAGAGAAGGCAGGGAATGGGTGGGCAGTTCCTGGTGTAGGCAGTTGCTATTTGGAAGTTTTCTCCCACAGCTCAAAGCCCCAGGAGAATTTTTAAAAGGTACAGCAGTTCTTGCAGTCAGTCTGGTGATGAACATTGCTTTCTGGAAGTTTGGAGATGAATGCCATTATCCCATTGGAACCACATGCATCCTCTCCCTCCCCCACCCTGAGAGTGGAGAGAAATACAGCAAAGCAGTCTGTTAACCTGAGCCAGATAGAAATGCTGGTAGGGTGTGACAGAAAGGGACACTTTGACTATCGCAAGAGCGAGGAACAGCAGATATGGGAATCTTGGACCACGCCGTCACACAGATTGTTTGTGGGGGCCCATGAGGACCCCAAACAACTCTAAAGGAAACCTGGCTTCTCAGAGTGCTCCTGGGTCACCAAGCCACAAAAAAAGGAATAAAATCTCAAGCAACTGCAGGTTTGCTGTGGAGCTTCCAAAGAAAAATTTCTTACAGCCTTTCATGAAAGACCTAGTATGCTATGCTGTTCGATTTACTATGATTTCTGTCTTCTTGCCTTAGAAAAGCATTTTTGTTTTCCTTTTTTTAAACTTTTTTGGCATTTATCACTCTTATATGAGCCAACACACGGGATGCTTTGAATGTCCTGAGGCAGCCACCATTCAACACTGTTCCCAAGCACATGCTGAAGAACAGAGCTACTTCACAGGACCTTATTACACCTTTTATTAATTTCCTGCTTGATAGCAGGAAGGAATCAAAACACTGAGAATTTTTAAATTTTTAAATGAAGAAAAAAAAAGGAAAGAAGGCTTCTCAAGAGGGACTGCAACAAAAGCTAGGGCAGGTAAAGCAGAGGAAGAACTTCACAGAAATAGAGGAAGAGTGTCAGCAAACAGACCGATCACAGTCTAGTAGTACAAGATTGGAAGCTGAGGACAAATAAAAGGACACATATGCATTTGGATCTTTATATAGGAAGTGAATTATGTCACAGAGTTATAAGAACTCTTGAAGTTTCCTGAGCCTTCTGATGGCATGTGCATGTATTAGTCAACCTTTGGCTAACCACAGGATGGTGTGGTTCACACATGGGGTCAGGAGATTTAAATTTAAGAGTCAGCTCCCAGTTTAGCTATCACTGAAAGGAATTTAGTTTACATACACCAGAAGCACGTAGAGGACCAAGATGACACATGCAGACAGAAACAACTGAGGGATTCATGCAAAAATATAAAAAAAATTAGTATTGCTATGATCAGTTTGATCTGATCACTAATGGGGTGATATCCTGAGTAACTTGAATTATATTTTTAAATTTCCAGTATGCGAAGAGGGCCATTTCTGATTTTCCCTCTATGTAATTTGAATTTTAAACCTAAATTTGGTGATTAAAAACCTTCATCACCTCAACAATTTTTAGCCTGGTTTCATAATATAATCAGCTGAAATATTTCATACAATGAAATTAGGAGGAATCACTCTACCTACCCACTCTTCCTCACTTATCACAGACCATAAATCTGTGTTAAGCTGAAGTATACTTTATACAGGAAGGATTTCAATCATTAAACACTGAAAGTGATCACTCTAATAAATTAACCAGAATAAGTTATTCTTTCTGTGAAAAATATATGCCTTTTTCAATTGTATTTATAGGGAAGATATAGCCACATTCAAAGAGTAGTTCTAAAAGGCTCAAAATAAGGCTATTGCCAGGCCCACTCCTATTACACTTCAAACAACCATGCTACAGATACTTTTTTGGCTGATGTGTGAACTTACACAACTTTTGAAAGAACTCAGATACCTTTCCCTATAAATGCATTAATCAAATGTCATATACACAGTGACATGCTGGACTTGATGATACATGTACAGCTCAACAGATCCATGCATACATAGCAGGTATTCATCTCAGGTACTCAGTTCTTACTGAACATACAGATATCAATTCTACTCAGAATGGAACTGAACAAGATAAATACAGGACTGTCATTAAGCTTCCTTTTTTTTTTCTCCATTCTTACTGCTCCAAAAACCAGCTAGGCTCAGAGAACTTGATTTTTTTAAACCATAACTGCTGGATAGACCAAGCATATTCATAAACTGACATCTGGATATTCCACATTTTCTAACTGTCTTTATCATTATCAGCCTGTCATTTTGATGGAATATAATCAAATGCCCAGAATTGCCCCCATAAGATCAAAGATCAGAATGAAGACTCCCAGCCTTCTATTCTTTCAAATTGGCTTTATATAGCATAATAGGCTGTTAGTTTTTCATTCAACTCTGAATGCACACTGAAAATCAGATGCATAAACATCTTTGAGTCTGTGCATGTATTTTAATCTCTCCACTTGGTCTGCACATTCCAGCTCCTGTGTTCAGATATTTGTTATCCCAGCATAGTATCCCTTTCCCTAATCTATACATTCCTATCAACTCCTACAAGGAAATTACAGGTACATTTCTTCAATGAGTCCTATTAGTGAAAAAGAATTCAGCCTTTGACAGTGACAAAAAAGGGAGAATAAGCAAAGATAATCAACAACGTACATGAAGCATTAGAATCCCCTCTCTGAAGCTTAAACCAGAAACTTTGAATTGTATCACCACAACTCTAAACTGCAAACTAACTTCTCTTACAAATTTCAAGTAATGTGCCAAAGTCTAAATGTGACAAAATTGCAGTGCATAAATATCTGCCTTAAATTTGTGACAATTACAGTTAATACTGTTAATACTTCTTTTTATTTTCCAAACCTGCAGTAAGCAGACTCATCTTATTTTGCACTTGGCCCAGTGCTGGGCCAGGTCTTGTCACAGATGACTTCCTTGGTCCTTTTCACACAGAATAATTCCATGGGATAGGAATCAAACAAATCAACCACCAAACAAATCCACGAACCCAGAAACACAGACTTTGCTTCTTTTCAAAGGAGTGAGGAATGGTGTTGAATTGAGTAAACTCAGGTATCTGTACCCTGCTGTAAGGAGGCACCTTTGCAGAGACTGAGTAAATTCCCACTGAAAGATTTTGCTACGGATTTCTTTACCGAGACTTGACACCTCTAATCCTACTTGGTTATACCAGTGGTGCCTAACCATACATCTGGCAAGCTACTGCAGCTCATTGTGCCACCAGAGAACTGCAGGCTTTTGCCACAGAAAACTGCAGAAAAGAAGTTGAGAGAGGAATGGAAGTAGAGGGGGAACAGGTAATTAAGACCTCAATTGACCATCCTGGTCATCAGTAGAAAGTGAGGTACAGGCCAGGTAACTACAGCAACCTACTAGTAAATGGACAGCCACTTTGCTCTGTTGGGGTATGACAGAATCACTGAATACTTAGGGTTGCAAGGAACCTCTGGGGATCATCTACTTCAACCTGAAGGCATGTTGAGTGGAACATGGAACACAGACAGCGAAGAACAAACACTGAGGAAGCTGGAATGTCTTTCCAGTGGGTGTTAAGAACTGCAAGTGGTGGATTAAACCCTGCTGTCCTATATTTTCAAGACTACAGAAGTCCATGATAACTGAGTAAGCTCTCCTGTACATCATTCTGCGCAACACTTCCCATGCAGCCAGGACTGCAAAGAAGAGGAAGGAGAGAAGAGAAAGGGATAAACAAGGTGGCATATTCCTCAGCTTAAAGAGGTGGCATTTATAGCTGAACGTGCATTGTATACCTCTTCAGTCAAAAAAAGAAGGAAAACTTGTGTTCTTTGCCAGAAAAAGGCTGACTTGTCCTGTAGTAATATAACTTAACTAAAGTTATGCTTGACTGACCTACACCAACAAAAGTAAAACTTTGTTTCTCCTTCTTTAAATAGAAAAATAAAAGCTCCATTGATACTGAACTTAGTACTTCTACAGTACAAAGTTTATCACTTTACCCAGTATCCTGAATGTAAGTAAAGCAATCCCTCAATGAAAGATGCATTAAGTCCGAAGCATTTTCCTGTTGATACATAATCACTGTTCCTTAGATCCATCCTGAGCCACAGAGCAGACAGTGCAATTCCCTTGTGGGTGCCCCCACAGCTTATAAAACTTGTAAGGACTGCAACATACATTGAACTTGCGTAGCACCTGCAACTACCCCAAATCCCCAAAGAGGTTCTGAAGGGGGAGCAGAATACTGACTAATTCCTGCTTCCCTTGAAATCCATGTAGCACATAAACACTCCCCAGAAATAGACTTTTAGGTAGTGTAATAACTTTAGAACTCTTCTAATTTGAAACAAAACCTAGGCTCTTATTTTAGTAGTAGTTCTGGACCTGAGGGCTCGGCCATCGCAGCCATACACAATGACAGCTTGAGAAGCAGAACATCGAAGTTCTCTAAACACATTTTCTTTCTTGTCTGTGGTGTATCTACTGCACCATCTACTACAAAGCCTTTTCCAGGTTGATTGGTTCCTAGTTCAGTGTTTTCTCCAGTCATTTGCATGGAACCTAATCCAGCAAATGCTTGAATTCATGGAAATTCTATCATGGACTTCAGTGGATTTGGATCAGTACAGATGGTGGGAAAAGTCACTAACGTAGACAAGCCATCAATCTCCTGTAATTTCATTTCCTCCAAACAAAGGCATAAAGATCACAAATGCCTGTTATGCGATACCAGGGAGCATGCTGGATGTTATGTGACCATTGCCTACTATGTTACCAGAAATCAGGAACAGGTTTACCCTCTAAACACACAACACTGAACTGGCAAAAAGCAATGACTGCTTAAAGTAATCCATCCTACTATCACTGTCATTACATTAAGATTTTTCAGGTTGTATGCAAAAATGTCATAGCAAATCTATAGCGTTAGCTGCATTATGTGTCCATCAAGAGTGAACTCTGTATTAGCTCAATTAGGAATGATGCAGCTCGGTCTAAACATCCAGATAAGGGGAATAGACAAAAAATTCCAGCACAGAGCACAGGACATGGCCATCCTTGGTTAAGAGTTATATAAAGCTTCTTTTCAGGAGGGACTCCATAACAAATTAATTGATAGCAACTCTCTTACATTAACTTCCCTCTGATTATGATAATTTATGGACCAGGTATCAAAGTATGTCCTCAATACTGACTTTCTCTAAAACTATTTGAAATTTCTGTGGTACGTATTCTATAGAGGTGGAAAATTAAAAAGTTGTCTTCCTTCTTCTCACTGGACCCCACCCTATTTGGCATCTTCTGTTATCTCAATTGTCCAGGAGTCCTGGAATTATTTATTTAAGTGAATATTGTAACAAACACCTCTGCCATCACATTTAGCCTGGAAATAATTTACCAGATGGAGTTCTTTCACTTGGGAAGCTCTGGGGAAAAAGAAGACACAAAGCTACTTGGCTTCTGCCTGACAAAGGCTCTTAGACAAGCATTCATTTTGCTCACCTTGAAGGCCACCACCTTAGATGTGAATCTAATTTTATCCTTTCTATCCATAACTGGCTTTAAAAGCTCGTTTTCCATTTACTCGGATGTTTGATTTGCACACCACGGTTGAGGAGTCATTTCAAGTTACTTGCAATTTTGCTGCAGGAGAAAGAAGTAGAATCTACCTACCATACATTCTAGCCTGTCCACAGTGACATCAGCTTGAAAACTCATTTCATTGGATCGTTCTGGGTATTTTGCATTTACAAGCTGTTTTTTCCAAACTGTTAAATAGATATAGTGACTGATAAAACCAGATCTTAATGCAATTATGTCTCTTCAGATGTCCTCAGCAGGATCGCTCTTAGGCAGCACAGTGTAATTCCAATAAGGAAAATCCTTCCTATTGTCTGAGTTGCATTACATGCATATTCCTCCTCCTAGTTAACTCCTTACCTGCCAGTCTCCACTAAACTATGATATCACCTTTAACAGAAGCATCCTGCACTCCTTCCACACAGGAGGGGTGGTCAACATAGTACCTTAGAAAAAGGACTCATTCCAACTATCTGTTCTTTATGTCATCCTTCTGACCTCCTACCTCCCTTAACCACAACCAAAAAAAAAAAAATAAGTGGGTTTCCCATTTTTTAGTCTGAAATCTCCCAACTCCCATTATAGAAATGCATTTAAACACCACACAAGTACTACAGCAAGAGGCAGACAGCTAGATTTTGCATTTGCACCTCATCCCCCGAGGATATCGGGGCTAAGGAAGCAATGTCGAACTCAGAAATAGAAGGTTCAGTACCTAGTATCTTTTATTTCGGCGTCTGCTATTTCACTTGATCAATAACAACCGCAGTCTCCACCGGCTTCGAGCGGGGACTCACACAGCCGAGCACTCCTGGACCATCTTCCTAGCAATGGTGACACAGGCGCTGCTCCGAGGAACCCCAAGCCCTCGCACCCGTCCTCCGGCAAGTCTCGCTGTTTGGCACGTCAACATTTTCTTCGGTCACTTCGTCAGCAGCCAAGAGGAGAAGCATCCATGGGAAAAATGGCATATTACAAATTTTGCTTTGGGAAGCAGAGCTCGGTTCAGACCATTGTCGGGAGCAGGAGGGGGGGGAGCGGCTCTTAAAGCTCCAGCAGCCCCTTTCGAGCAACAGCATCTTTGCAGCTGGAGGCAAACGATCGCAGGCGGAGGGGGCAGGGCGAAAGCATTTTTCTTTTATTTCTTATCTTTTGCTAAACTTAACTAAGCAGTATCTGGCTTCCCTGGCTTTTCGATACTTCCCAGACTAATTATGTCTCTGTGCGTGACTGAAGTCCACAAGCACGCACGACTGCCTGCATGACCAAAATGCAAACGCGGTTTTCTGCTTTACAGAGAGAAGTGCTCTGCCCACGGCTCGTGGCCGCCTGGCTGGCACATCGCGGCCTGGGTGGCACCGTGCAGAGCCCGCTGTCAGCCGCACGGAGCCGGGAGCGGGAGAGCCCCGGCCGGCGGTCACCCACGGCACGTGGCCGCGCCCCGGGCACGGCTGCCAGCCCCGCATCGCCCGGGGACACCGGCACCGAGAGGGGCGCGACAGCGCTACGCTACTACCGCCTGGCATTGAAGGAGCTCAGGCGAACGCCACAGCATCTCTTCTAACCCTAGAGCGTAATAAAACGTATCATCTGCGGTAATCCGACCGTGAGAAAGCAGGGATGAAACCTGCCATAATCTCAACAGTCCGGGCGTGTAATTAACACCACACACTGG